>SJXQ01010078.1:117526-148591 GCA_006408695.1 Aepyceros melampus
GCCGGGCTTTGAGCTGAGGATAGTTTAATGATGTCTGAGTCATGTGCCAGCTGGCACAAGGGAAGCCCAACACGCAGACACGTAACCTCAGTGGGGAAGCTGAGCTGAGCACTGTCACTGGATTGTTGTTATAGCAGTCTGCTGATAAGTGACAAGCCAGGGAGGGAGGAAGTCCAAACATCTCCAGGAAACCAGATAAGCCTTATGATAAGGACTGTTCCCATACCGCTCACCAGGAGACACGACTCACATCAGTCCCCGTGAGTGACACCCTTGAGTTACACAGTGAGCAATGTGAGTACCCTTGAGTGGTGGCTGCTATTGGTCAGCCGAGGCTAGGCCTGCAGGGCAAGGTAACATCCTGCGGCCAACGGAAAGAGAATACACTATCAGAGTTACAGGGATATAGCCGTTACCCTGCAGACCACCCTCCTACCTCTGGCTCTCCTTTCACAAAATCTCTGGGGGAATCAAGTTAGGAAAATGGTAGTTTAAGGGTAGGAGTGCCTATCCTAGTGAAAACAGGTTCCCAGGCTGACTCTAAAGGAGAGAAACCTCTGGGGCACACACTCTCATCTTGGAATCTCTTTAGGGCAGGCAGTTCAGTCAATGTAGGAGTGGATCCAGCTCATTAGAAACATTTTTAGCACATTTTAAGAAATGTTTTAAATTCCATATTTGAACTTGAGTGCAAGAAAAAGAAAACAAAAATCATCCGTAATTCTTTCATTCTCACTCAAAATAATCACGGTTAATATTTAGGTGTATTTCTTTCTAGCTTTTTCTATACAGCATTCTTTTTAAAGAGAGCTAAATATCTATCTACACAAGTTCTCTTAACATTTTATAAGTGTATTTCTCATGATCATACATTCTATATGAAAAAGTAAAGTATAATGCCTGCATAATATTCCAGTATCGAAAAGTTATATCCAAAGTTACACAGCCACCAAAATGATCTTTCAAAGCCATTGTCTTTCTTAAAGAAGATGTCTGGGAACCATCACTTAGATCATTTCCTCCCAAACAGATTGCTTACACACTTCCACAGTATATTATCCAAGTCGCCCCTTTAATGTGGTGAGATGGCATTAGTGAAAGGACATTCCTATTTCTTTGATTTTTAGTTGAAATATTTTATCGCTACAAACTTCCCTCTAAAGACTGCTTTTGCTGCATCCAAAAGCAGGGAGTGGAGCTTTGATCTATGGGGGGAACTAAGACCCCACACACTACACAGGCCAAAAAATTAAAACAAAATAAAAAATTTAAAAATAGTATTAAAGGCATATCATGAAAAATAGCAGTATTTTGTCTTCACTATCTTCAAATCCCCAGTCCCACTCCCCCAAAACAAGCATTTTGATTTACTTGGATCTTCTTTCTGGTATTTATCTCCATATTTCTAAATAGTGCACTTATACTGTACTTCTAGATCTATAAGTTTCAGACACACTCTTCTGCCTTCCCATTATGATAAAAGAGGATTTGGATTTATGACAATCCCTTGCACCCTACACACACACACACACACACACACCACACAAAACATATGTACACAGACTTTTCCTCTCATCTTCACAATATAATTATTTTTAGTTATGTCATACATTGTCAAAATTGACTTCCTGAGTCTCTGAAATTCAGTTGAGACTCCAAAGTTGAGAACATAAGGTACAAAGCTCCCCTTACTTTGTAAATAGAGATTCTAGAAATCCATGCACCGCTTGCAAATGGAGTAGCCCCAACGTGATTCTTTCATTCTTCACCACTACCTACCTACAGTCTTAATAATTAACCAAGAAACTGAAGGAGCCTCTGTTGGGCATTGCTTTGGAGAGAGTCAGCAGAGTGCTGCTTTTCCTGCCCCATCCCTAGTGCTGGAGGAGAGGACACCTTCTTCCACTCATCCAGAATTGAGTAAGGGGGACTTCACGAGGAACCTCAGAGAGACTGATTGTTTGCAGGAAGTCACTTACTTGATGACTGACACCTGAAAAAAAAATCCAAAGCCAGAAGCTGGCTAGAGCAGTCTATCTGGTAGCAGGACAGAGAGTCAAGGCTGGCCAGCATTTCCAGGGGCTGGTGGAACAGAGATCTGGTTTTCAGCGGGCCAGATCAGATTCTGTGCAAGACAGCTGTCAATAGGTACGTTTTCAAAAGTTCTCAACTCAACAGTACCATCAGGAGGGACGAAAACTGACCCCAACAGAGTGGACAGGCAGAAACCAGGTGTTGAGTGGACAGCTATCAGTGGTCAGCCAAATGAGGCATCTTCTAGGTCAAGGAGACTATAGCAAAAACATCCCAGGGATGAAGGTTCTCCCATGAACCAACCTTGGGCATACTGATGTACAAAGAGTATACTCGTGGCAGATGACAACTCTGCAGGCCAAGAGCTCTTCTTCCCTTATCACTCTACCCTTTCTGTGTTTTCATCCAACCCCAGGGAGCCAGAGGCAGCATCAGTGAGCAAGATGGAATAAAGTGATGTTGACCTACTTGAGGTTGCCAGATTTAGCAAATAAAAGTACAGGATGCCCAGTTAAATTTGAATTTTAGATAAACAATGAATGCTTTTTTTAGTTTAAGTACATCCTATGCAATATTTGGGATGTAATTCTACTAAAAGCATTTGTTGTTTTCTGGAATTCACATTTAGCTGGGCGTTCCGTATTTTATTTGGCAGCCCTGCCCATACTTCTTGCCCACTGTAGACTTTCAAGCCTGCATCAGGCCCAAGCTGTGGGACAGGAGAAGCAGAAACTGGATAAGAGCGTGGTGTTCTGATATTAGATGACACTGGACTTTGGATAACCTGGAAAAAATGGAGACTATTCATGAATAACCTCAAAGTACTTAGAAACATGATAGATACCGTCTGAAAGTTCAGCCATGGGGCTGAAAAAGTGAGATAACAGAGTCTTGCAGCTGGAACCTTCCAAGTCCCTCTTGTTCAATAAGCTACTTACAGGTATATTGGGTTCAGCATTTAGGTTATTATTTCTACATAAATATTATTTGTTGCTGAGCCAAGTTGGGAACTAAGATTGCATTTCTTATATAACTTTCTATTTTTAATTTGACTTAATAATTGCCTTGTTAAAGTATTTTTCATATTTATAAGATGTTATGGAAAACCTGAACGAACATTTTTGGCCAACCCAATATGTTTCTTTATGAACTGCCTGTTCATGTCTGCTATTGGGTTGTTGAGCTTTCTAGTCCTGATTTATTAAAGTTTATTTATATAATAAGGAAATTAAAAGAACACTCTTCTGTGAGGAAATTAGAAATGGCAAGTAACAGAGGATACGTAGAAGTTTTCTGACATTTGTGCTGGGAAGCTTAGATTTTCTCTGTGTGCTGTCGTTAAGATCTAGTTTTGCTCTTCCAAAACAAATTCTCTTAAATCAATAGCTTACTTAAATCATCTTTTAATGCTTATATGCACAATTCTTGGTTAAACATTCTGAAGAAGGATGTGTATGATTAAGACACACCCCATCAGCATTTTTCTCCTGTAGACAAGATCATTCATCCTTGGGATGTATTTCCATGAAATTAATCCACACCAGGGAAATAGCTGCAAATATTACCTCAAAGAAATCATGATAAATTTCTCTTAAGATACTATTATTATGTGGTTGGATCATAGAACACAAAGACTAAAATCTCAAATTTGTTTCTTTATTCATGAGTTTTTGATTCCAATATGATAACAAATCTCATTATTATTTTTAGTTTCTCATTAGAAAATCAGAGCCTTGCTCCTTAACTGTCTCATGAGATTTAGTCTCTGAGGTATTTCCAAAGAATGGGAATTATATGATAAAGTGAAGATTATGCTTTAGACCACCACCTCTGCATATAAATTTTCATAGTAAATGGTTGCAAACCACTTGGCTAATTTTTGCACATAATTCTTTCCAAAGAATCCCTTTGTTCTTGCGGGATATAAAACATTCCAAGACAAATACACTAAAATAAGAACTGAAAAATTATTTTAAGAACAATAGACAGAAAAATTGCATTTCAGATTAGCTGTCAGGAGAGTCTCACATTTGTCAATAATTCCCAGGATGTGCTCCATCTTCTAATTTTTATTTATAAATTCAATTTTAAGATTGCAGTGAAGCATGCTGATTCTCCTGTTTCCCTGCCTAATTTATTTATTCCTCTAGAATGAGTGACACGTAGGATGGGCTAGATTCCAGAATCCCTTGGCCCTGCAATAAAAATCTTTGCATATTTTGCAAATGTGAACTCTGTTTAGTCTCAGCAGTGTCATTCTCAGCATATGTCGCATCTCAAATTCCTGTTCTGCTTTATCTCTCTATGCACTACAAAGCTAGCTTCTTGGGAACCCTTGTCTTAAAAATTGACAAATGTTTCCTTGCTTTGTCCCTCTGCAGTACACAAGTTCATCTATCAGGTTTTGAGTGCATATGACAAGAGTGACAAGACAGAAATCTGATCAGTGCACAAATCAACAATCAATCAGTCAAACACAATATGGGATATCCAAAGCACTGCAGAGGAAGACCAAGAATACTGACTGAGGGATGGTCATGTTCCTGGCACAGTGCTTGGGGTTTCCACTTGTGCAGTCTTACTGAACTCTTGCAACAGCTGCCTCAAGGTAAATGAGAAATCTAGAGGTCAGAAAGTCAGAATTACTTGCTGAAGCTGGTAAATGTCAGTGTTTTCCCACTGCTCCTTACCCCCATACCCAACATATCAGCTATACTGAACTGTAGGAGGTTCTTCTTAAGCTGGTAATCATGATCCAAATAATGACTGAGAAAGACTCTGACGCTGGGAAGGATTGAAGGCAGGAGGAGAAGGGGACAACAGAGGATGAGTTGGTTGGATGGTATCACCATTCAATGGGCATGAGTTTGAGCAAACTCCAGGGAACAGTGAAGGACAGGGAAACCTGGCGTGCAGCAGTTCATGGGGTTGGGAAGAGTTGGACTCGACTTAGTGACTGAAAAACATCCAAATCTGTCTAGTTATCTTGGGACACAAAAATTATTGTAATATGAATAACTTTGATGCAAGGTTTCATGAAATTCATGGAGACGATGTTGAAGAAATGCTAGAACCACAGGCAAACACTGATAAATAAGAGTTAAAGAATTAGACCAGTCGAAAATTAAAGAGGAAAAAATGGATCTTCAAAAGAGAAATATTTGAAAATCACAGATTAAGTGGAGCAGCTGAGAAAAATGAAGGACTTTAATCTATTTGTCAGATGTGCTCCCAGACACATTTTTTAAAAAGTAGATTTCCAAATCCTATGATAGAACTTTGTTTTTTATTCCCCAAATTAGGGAAGACTTACAATTATTACCTAACTTTTAAAAAATATTTACAAATAACAATATAAATTTCTTATAATTTTTCTTTTCACTTGCCAAGATCAAATTCTAATCAATTTTTTTTCCATATCTTACATGAAACGTCTGTGTTGGGTTCCCTGTATGTCCTCCTTAGAGATTAACTGTGTTTAGACCTCCTGAATTTTGTCTTGCTATTTCATGCTTTGGAAACTTTGTCCATGGCATTCCATCTGCCGCAGGACCTGTCTCTGCTGTCCTGCAAGAAAACACCTCTTCACTGCTCTTGACTTTCTCTAATATCACCTCCTGTGTGAGTTTCCTCTAGCCTTTCCTGCTCTCTTAGTCCAATTGATAGAAATAGAAGGAAATACACAATAGAAAAGCAACGCTATTATGAAGCTATGAATTATCTGGTGTCAAGAGGCACAATTTCTTGGACTGAAACCTAAGCACAAATAAAGAACATATCCACTATCACAGAAAGTTCTATTGGATAGTACCAGAACTTGTGAAAACACAAGCAATAGATTAAAAAATAATTAAAAAAAAAAACTATAGCAAAGCACTAAAACAGGAATTCTGGCCTTGTTTTCCTTTTAAGTAATGGTGGTACTGCTGGAATGACTAAGTGCTCTGGGAGCACATTGGAGAGGTCCTTACCAGTGTGGGAGGCGGCATGAGGAAATGATCTTTAAGCTAAGACTTGAGTAGGAATTAACTAGGAATGTGTTGGTGGGTGTAGGGGGAGAGGCAGGAAGTAGGGTGTGGATTGGTTTGGAAAGACAGTTCCAAGGAGAGGAAACTGTGGGCAGAAAGAACCTAAGGAAAGAGGGCACAGGATGCCTTTGGAAGAAGAAGTACAACATATCCATCAGCTCTAACTCTGCAAACAAATTTCATGGTTGACATTGTACCTGCATTGAAAAATAAAAGAATATGACTTAAATGTGAATTAAGTGCCATAGGAAATAAACTCTTTCAGCTATGCTAGGTCAGGATGATCAGAAGGAGAGATGTGTCAGGAAGTTTCCTGTTAATTCCTCATGTTCAGTATATGTTCATTTCACACTTATCACACGTCAAATGGTGGTAAGGATTCTATTAGAAAACTCATTGAGAGCCCCAAATAGACTGGAGATGTTATATAATAGAAGTTCATGATCTTTCTATCTTCAGAAAATTTTGTTCCCACGAACTCACATCTTATTGACAGACATAGTAGTTATAAACAGAATATCAGATTTTGGTTTTCAGTGCAGTGTGTCCAAATTGTGGCATTTGAAAAGTTCTTGTAGCACTTATTAAAGATGCATATCCCCAGCCCAGAAATAAACCCACATGTCTATGATCAACTGATATATAACAAAGGAGGCAAGAATATACAATGGAGAAAAAAATAGTCTCTTCAACAATTGGTGTTGGGAAAGCTGGACAGCTACATGTAAATCAATAAAATTAGAATATCCCCTCATACCATATATAAAAATAAACTCAAAATGGCTTAAAGACCTAAATATAAGACATAACACCATAAAACTCCTAGAAGAAAACAAGGCAAAACATTCTTCGATATAATGTTAGCAATATTTTCTTAGAGCAGTCTCCCAAGACAAAAGAAATAAAAGCAAAAATAAACACATGAGAACTAATCAAACATTTTGCACAGCAAAGAAAACCATCAACAAAATGAAAAAACAGCCTACAAACTGGGAAAATATATTTGCAAACAATGCAACCAACAAGAGGCTAATATCTAAAATATACAAACAGCTCATATAACTCAATATTAAAAAAACCCAAACAACCTAATTAAAAAATGGGCAAAAAGCCGAAATAGACATTTCTCCAAAGAAGACATACAAATGACTCACAGGCTTAAGAGAAGATGCTCAACATCGCTAATTATTACATAAATGCAAATCAAAACTACAGTGAGGTTATCAGCTCATACTGGTCAGAATGGCTACTATCATCAAAACATCTACAATAATAAATGCTGGAGAGAGTGTGGAGAAAAGAGAATCCTCCTACACTGTTGATGGGAATATAAATTGGTGCAGCCACTACGGAAAACAGCATGGAGGTTCCTTTAAAAACTAAAAAATAGGGGAATTCCCCACCAGTCCTGAGGTTAGGACTCTACTCTTTCACTTCAGAGGACATGGGTTTGATCCCTGGGTGGGCAACTAAGTTCCTGCAAGCAGTGTGGCATGGCAAAACTAAATAAATAAAAGTTTAAAAGTAAACAAGTAAAACCTAAAAGTAGAGCTACTTTATGATTGAGCAATTCCACTCTTGGCCATATATCCAGAAAAAATGAAAATTCTAATTTGAAAAGATTCATGCACCCCAATGTTCAGAGGAGCACTATTTACAATAGCCAACACATAGAAACAAGTCAAGTGCCCATCAACAGACAATGGGTTTAAGAAGATGTGGTGTATATATATATATGGTGTGTGTATTTTTACATATATAGACTATTATTCAGTCATAAAAAAGAATGAAATATTGCCATTTGCAGCAACATGGATGCATCTAGAGAATATCACACTAAGTAAAACAAATATTAAACTATATCATTTATACATAGAATCTAAAAAATAAAATACAAATGACTCTAAGAAACACAAGCTGGAATCAAGATTGCCGGGAGAAATATCAATAACCATCAATATGCAGATGACACCACCCTTATGGCAGAAAGTGGAGAGGAACTAAAATGTCTCTTGATGAAAGTAAAAGAGGAGAGTGAAAAAGTTGGCTTAAAGCTGAACATTCAGAAAACGAAGATCATGGCATCCGGTCCCATCACTCCATGGGAAATAGATGGAGAAACAGTGGAAACAGTGTCAGACTTAATTTTGGGGGGCTCCAAAATCACTGCAGATGGTGATTGCAGCCATGAAATTAAAAGGCGCTTACTCCTTGGAAGGAAAGTTATGACCAACCTAGATAGTATATTCAAAAGCAGAGACATTACTTTGCCGACTAAGGTCCGTCTAGTCAAGGCTATGGTTTTTCCTGTGGTCATGTATGGGTGTGAGAGTTGGACTGTGAAGAAGGCTGAGCGCAGAAGAATTGATGCTTTTGAACTGTGGTGTTGGAGAAGACTCTTGAGAGTCCCTTGGACTGCAAGGAGATCCAACCAGTCCATTCTAAAGGAGATCAACCCTGGGATTTCTCTGGAAGGAATGATGCTAAAGCTGAAACTCCAGTACTCTGGCCACCTCATGGAAGAGTTGACTCATTGGAAAAGACCCTGATGCTGGGAGGGATTGGGGGCAGGAGGAGAAGGGGATGACTGAGGATGAGATGGCTGGATGGCATCACTGACTCGATGGATGCGACTCTGAGTGAACTCCGGGAGTTGGTGATGGACAGGGAGGCCTGGCGTGTTGCAATTCATGGGGTCGCAAAGAGTCGGACACGACTGAGCGACTGAAATGAACTGAACTGAACTGAACTATATACAAAACAGAAACAGACTCACTGATATAGCAAACAAACAAGGTTACTGAAGGGGAAAGGGAGGGAAGAGGGATAAATTAAGAGTATGGGATTAACAAATTGCTATAAATGAAACAGATAAGCAAGAAGGATTTACTATATAGCATAGGGAATTATATTCAATATCTTGTAATAACTTACAATGGAAAAAAATCTGAAAAAAATATAACTAAATCACTTTGCTGTATACCTAAACCTAAGACAAAATTGTAAATCAGCTATACTTCAACAAAAAATAAAAATTAAAAATAATTAAAATGCATGTCCTCTTTCCCTGCCATCCCCTGGGCAGAGGCAGGGGCTCAAGCACATTCAAGATCTGGCTCCATAACCCACCACCACAACATTGCTCCTTTACAAGGTACAGAAGACTGCCTTCTTCCACAATGACCTAGCACATGGCATTTGTGAAGCTGCCCATCTCTTAGTGCCAAGCCCATTTTTGAGTGCTTACATCCAATTGTGATGAGTCTGTTTACGTCAAGTTGGTGGAGGCCCTTTGTGCTGACAAAAATCAACCTCCCTGAGATTCATGATGGAAATTCCTATAGAAAGGTTGATTGCAGATAGGTGGTTTTAGTAAAGGACTATGCAAAGAATCCCAAGGATGTCATCAGAGTATTCCAAACACCAAAAAAAAAAAAAAAAAGAATAAAAAATGTGGCTTTTGTCTTTTAAAAATGCATATCCCCAAGCCCATCATGAACATAGTGAATCAGAGTTGGTGGTGTCTACAGGGCTTACAGTGTTCCCAGGTGGTGCTAGTGGTAAAGAACCCACCTGCCAATGTAGGAGACATAAGACGCAGGTTTGATCCCTGGGTTGGGAAGATCCCCTGGAGGAAGGCATGGCAACCCACTTCAGAGGTCTTTCCTGGAGAATCCCCATGGACAGAGAAGCCTGGTGGGCAACAATCCGTGGGGTTGCAAAGAGTCGGACAGGACTGAAGTGACTGAGCACGCACGCACACACGCACAGGGCTTGCAAACTCGCTGGGCATTTTTATCGCAACCAAAGTGAAAAAGTCCATTCAGTTGAAAGTGAAAGTGTTAGCCACTCAGTCATGCTCAACTCTTTGTGACCCCATGGACTGCAGCCCACCAGGCTTCTCTGTTCATGGAATTCTCCAGGCAAGAATACTGCAGTGGACTGCCGTTTCCTTCTCCAGGGGATCTTCCCCACCCAGCGATCATACCCTGGTCTCCAGTACTGCAGACAAATTCTTTACCATCTGAGCCACCAGGGAAGCCACTTCCATTCAACTGAAGGGACTCTCAAGTACCTAATGGCAGCCTGGAGTCAGGCTTTTATTGTTGTTTTTAATTATTAACTCTATACTTATTTGGGTTTCACTAGTTTCTCCACTAATATCCTCTTCCTGTTGCAGGATCCTATCCAGGATACCACATTATACTTAATCATCATACCTCTTTAGTCTCCTGTAGTCTTTGTCAGTTTCTTAGTTTCCTTGGTTTATTTTTTTTATGACCTTGATAGCTTTGAATAGCAGAGGCTAGGTATTCTCTCAATTTGGGTTTGTGTGCTGTTTTTCTCATGGTTATGGGTTTTAGGGAACAATACCACAGAGATGAAGTACCATTCCTATCAAAGGTAAATATTCTCAACAAGATTTATCACTATTGAAGCTAATCTTGGTTACTCGGTCTGGAGGTAGTGTTGACCAGTTTTATTCACTGTAAATCGCTCCCTGAGCCCAACACACAGTCAAGGAAGAGGTGGAAATTAAACTTCACTTCCTGGAGTGGAGACATCTACATAAATAATTTGGAATTCCTGGAATTATTCTGCAAGGGAGAGGGGTTTCTCTTTCCTCATTTATTTATTTAATCATTTATGCATACCAAAATGGACTCATGGATATTTACACTCTGGGTTACAATCCAACACTATGCTATTTATTTTATTGCTCGAGCTTTCCAGCTTTGGCCATTGGAAGCTTTTCCAGGCTGGCTCCTGGGTTCCTCTGACACACTCCACTTTGCTTGCTGCTTTTAGACAAAACAAGATGCTCCAAGCCCCTCTTGTATATTCCCTATCCCAGACTACACACAGGCATTTCTTCAGGTAGAATTCTTTTCTAAAACATAAATTTCTGCCTCCCAGTTGGTCTAGGAAGGGAGTCCAAGAATATTTTTTTTTAATTAAATGAAGTAGAACATACCCACAGCAAAAATAAACTCCAACAATGCAAAGGGGATATATACTGAATATATATTCCTGCCTGCCCAAAGGCAACCTATCATCAGTTTCTTACAAATTCTTTAAAAAATAAGCTACACACATTCCTGCATATGCATGTAAGTACATATATATATATATCATCTATGTTTTTACAGAAACGATAGACTATCAAGTTCTTGCCTCTTGCTGTTTTCACTTAACATATCTTGGAGATTGTCACACGAACACAGATTAACATCATCCTTTTCAAAGTAGCAGGGAGCTTCAGTGGGTAGCCATGACAAAACTTATTTACCCACTGTTTATTGATAAACATTTAGGGTGTCTCTGAGTTTTGCCATTACAAGCAATGCTATATAAGCTTTTTAATACATGTTTAATTCCTGTATATACTTTTCAATACATGTTCTAAGACATCACTATGCTAAACTCCAGAGATGGCAATGGCACCCGACTCCAGTACCCTTGCCTGGAAAATCCCATGGACGGAGGAGCCTGGTAGGCCGCAGTCCATGGGGTCGCTAAGAGTCGGACACAACTATGCGACTTCACTTTCACTTTTCACTTTCTTGCACTGGAGAAGGAAATGGAACCCACTCCAGTGTTCTTGCCTGGAGAATCCCAGGGACGGAGGAGCCTGGTGGGCTGCCATCTATGGGGTTGCACAGAGTCGGACACAACTGAAGCGACTTAGAAGCATGCTAAACTCAGAGCAGTGAAATCACTGAGTCAAAAGTATATGCCTGTAACATTTTGATAGATATTGACAAACTACAATTCAAAAAGGTTATAGCAACATACACTCCCACCAACAATGTATAAGAATATCTTTTCTCCACACTATTGACAATAAAGTGTATTGTTAAACTTTATTTTTTACCAATCTGATAGGTGAAAAGTGATACCTCAATGCTCAAATGTTTAAATTTCATGACTTAATTATGAATGACATCTACTGTCTTTGCACATGTATAAAAGAATTTAGAATTTTTGTTTGTATATGAACTGCCTATACATACCATATGTCCTTTCTTTTTTATTGAGTTATGAATATTTCTCTTATCAGTTCATAAGAGCTCTTTATATATTAAGAAAACAAGGACACTCTTGCTTTCTGTGTTATACATATTTTTTTGAATACTATATATTAAGAAAAAGTCTCACAGGTGATTCTGATGACAGCCAGGTAGGGGAACCACTGCTAGGGAATTTATTAATCAGGGTTAATATGTCCCATGTGTGTGCCACCTCCTGGCACGGGTAAGGGTAAACTGCAAACTGCTGCCTACCAGGTGTGGTCTGAGGGCAACAAGAATTCCTTTCTGGGATTCATGTTGATGTATGGCAAAACCAATACAATATTGTAAAGTAATTAGCCTCCAATTAAAATAAATAAATTTATATTAAAAAAAAGAAAGAATCCCTGTCTGAAAACATCTCCACTACTAAGAGCAGAGATTCTTAGTGTCATACCTACACTTTGATGCATAGGCAGCGTTACCAGGGAGGTGAACAGCACAGCGACCCATTCTTGTGCAATAGCAAGCCTGCCCCTCCCCCCACCAGGTCCTGTATCCTGGGACTCAATACAGTTCAGACCAGGATAACAGAGGAGACTCTTCTAGCATAATACCCCAGGGCACAGCCACGGCACTGTTCATCAAGCTGTATAAAAGTTCTGATAATCTTATACACAATACATCCTGCAGGGCAGACAAGGCAGAAAGCTGCTTCTCTTTTCTATCTCCACTCCTAGGTCCTGAAGCCATTTAATAGCAAGGTGGAAATGAAGAATCACAGCCCAGCAGAAGAAAGGAACCAAGAGAGAGGCTGGGGGAGTTAAGGGCAGGATGTCCAGAGGAAAAGGCTTTTCTTCCACAGGGAGGGAGCTGCCACCTGGGAGCCTGAGGGTTGCTGTCAGGCCCTCTTTAGTGCAAGAACCCCAAGAAGGGCGAGCTAGTGGGAGAGGGGCAGAGGAGTGACTCCAGAATCTCCGCCCCGTAGTGGCCTCTAGAATAGATCAGCATCTTCACTGAACATGAAATGAGAAGGGGGACTTCCCTGTTGGTCCAGTAGTAAAGAATCTGCCTGTCAGTGCAGGGGATGCGAGTTCGATCCCTCATCGGGAAACTAAGATCCCACATGTTGTAGGGCAACTAAGCCCGCATGGCACAACTAGAGAGACTTCACACCACGAAGAGACATCCTGCAACCATGACTGAGACCCAAGGCAGCCAAATTAACAAACAGATTATTTTAAGTGAAAAGGGCTATTTTATATATAACTCTGGACACTGTGTCTGGCTAATTATCTGCACCAGCCCTCTCCCAACCAAGATGTCTGGGTAGGGTTGTGCTGAGCGCTACATTCTGGGATTGAGCGCAAGCTGAGGAAGGTGGGGCACCTTAGATTAAAGCACAGACCAGTGGTTCTCAAAGTGTGGTCCTAGGACCAGCTGCATCAGTATCACCTGGGAACTTAGAAATGCCAATTCTTGGGATCCCACCCCAGACCCGAAGAATTGATGCTTTTGAACTGTGACATTGGAGAAGACTCTTGAGAGTCCCTTGGACTGCAAGGAGATCCAACCAGTCCATCCTAAAGGAAATCAGTCCTGAATATTCATTGGAAGGCTGATGCTGAAGCTGAAACTCCAATTCTATGGCCACCTGATGTGAAGAACTGACTCACTGGAAAAGACCCTGATGCATGGAAAGATTGAAGGTGGGAAGAGAAGGGGATGACAGAAGATGAGATGGTTGGATGGCATCACCAACTCAATGGACATGAGTTTGAGTAAGCTCCAGGAGCTGGTGATGGATAGGAAAGCCTGGTATGCTGCAGTCCATGGGGTTGTAAAGAGTTGGACAAGACTGAGCAACTGAACTGACTGACCCCAGACCCACAAAATCAGAAACTCTGAGGATGGGGCCTAATGGTCTGTTTTAATAAGCCCTGCAGGTGACATTACACCTACAGAGCCACTGCTGTCAGTCAGAGCTGCCGCCACCTGCCATGGCATCCGAGAGAGCAGAGAGGAGCCGAGAGGCTAGAGGGCACCAAGGGCAGCAGAGGCACTCAGATACTCTCCGGGGCAGGGGCACACAGTTACAAACACCATCTGGATCCTAAAACTTCCGGCTGAGTGCTTGTGGGGAAGCAATGTTTTCCCCAGACAGCTGGCACCAGAGTGCCAGGTGGTTTTTCTGGATGAGCACCTCCTGCCGGAGGTTTGAGGGGAGGCTCTGGAACCATGTTTAGTCTACAGGCAAGGAATTGTTAAAGCTCCGTCCCCATCTGCAGAGGTGGGGTTTTTAAGAACTATTAACTGCAGGGGCGGGGAGGCTGTTCTTCCCTGCACATAAGCAGGGCGGGGGCTCTGCCTGCACTCTCTCAAGTCACCCCACTTGTCTGGATTTCAGAGTTGAGCTAATGGGGCTTTACTTAGCCAATCCCAAAACACTTCATCTTGGCAAAATGAAAGAACAAGAATATATAAACTATTGACAGATTTTTTTTTTCATGGCTCCAAAATAATTTGCATCGTGGATTATCATTTCAGCTGTCTCTGTCAGCAAGTAACCTTAATGAGTACCATCTTGTAATTTACCGCCAAGTCCCATTTTTTGGCAAATGTTTTCCTATAAAATATTTAGGCTCCATCTGACTTTGGGTCTTTGGGAAAGATTATGTTTCCTCTAATGTCTGATGCATTCTCTAGGGTTTTGGCCACAGCGCTGCCAGTGTGAATGCTGCTGACGGGAAGCTATGAGTTCCAGGGTGCTGGCAGCTTGTCACCCCCCACCCCTACCCCACTTAACAGACTTTTGCATCCACTGGAAAAGGTGCAATTTTCTGCAAATTCGAAATATTTGCAGAACTATTTTTCAGTTACATTCCCTTTTTTTTTTCTTTTGAAAGCTAGAAGTCAAACGAAAAAAATCCAAATACCAAAATGATTAAGAAAGGTTTAGTTTAAAAAGCCATCTTAGTCCCAGCCTGAGGTCAAGAGGCAAAAGGGGGCTGTATGGCCCTGAACAGAAAGGCTCTGTCCCTTCAAGAATGTTGGGTGAAACCCTGAGGCCTTCCAGCAAGAGGAGACAGAGGTTGGATGTGAAACAGGCGGGACACCATGTGGTCCCTGGGGTGGGTGGGGCAACTGAGTTCACAGTCCTGCAAGGCTAAACGGGCTTCTCTGAATTCCCGGCTGCAGGCTGAGGGAAGCTGATCCCGGGGACTAGGGTGCTGGCATTTACACTGGCAGGAGCTGAGCTTCCTAAGTCTCAGGTTTCCCAGAACCATCTGACTTATTGACATTACACTTTAGGATGCAAGCTGAGAGCGCCTGAGAAGCTGTGCTTATTTTTTTTTTTTTTTTTTAGGGTTTCGGCAGCTTTTACGCACACATACCCACACATGCACATATCTTTCTGCAAAGAGAATGTTGTATTTATATATTTTAACAAGTCTCCCTGGTCTCTCTGCCATGCATTTTTAAGTTAGCTATTCTGGAGGTCGAAAGAAGTCAACCTCTGGATATGCTGCAGTTGTGCAGACTCAACCCCAGGGCCTAACACTTGTGAAACTGCATACCAGCTCTGCATCTCCGCACCCATGGATCAAGAGCACACAGCTCTGTCAAGGGGTCAAAGGGTTCTGAGGTATTTAAGAGCCTCACAAGTTGTTGAAATTTAGATGCTGTGGCAGGGATTAACTTCTGTTGCCTGCAATATTCCTGAAGGATGACAGTTGAGGTTATTCACCATTGTCTCCCCATCTAGAAAAACACAACACATACATATATCCAAAATCAGACTCATAAGCAATATTTTTGTTTTCTGAGAAAAAATTTTTGTAATATGGAATAACGTTCTTATATCCCAATCACTACGTTATTAACATTTTCCCTTAAGGCTTTAAGGTTTTTTTTTGCTTTCTTTTAAAATTTTTTGGCCATCCCCCAAGGCATATGGGATCTTAGTTCCTCAACCAGGGATCAAACCTGCACCCCCTGCATTGGAAGCACAGAGTCTTAACCCCTGGCCTATCAGGGAAGTCCTTTTAAGATTTGTTTGTTTGTTTTCAAATAAAAGAGAAAAACCATTAGAGAGAAAATTTGGTTCCTAGTCAAATTCTTCTTTCCAAAATTAACTGCAATGATGAATATAACATGTATCCCTTCAGCTCATTGTTTAAAGTTTGTACCTCAATGTAGCCCTGAACAATATATATTAATAGTGTTTCTTTTATATTTTAAATAGTATCATCCTGAATGCATCAGTCTGCAACTTATTCTCTTTCCTTAAAATTATACTTTAAAATCTATCCATAGTGACATATGAAAATCTAGTTCATGCCTTTGCATTTGCTATTTTGTACTTTGACATTTCAGTGTACCACATTTTACGTATTCATCACTGATGGATACTCAGATTGTTTTTAATTTCCTGGTCTCATAAACAATGCAGTACTGCATCTCCTTGAACAGATCTCCTTGTGAGAGTGTCTTTCTAGGGTGGAGACTGAGAAGCAGAACCCACAGGGCATGTGCCTCTGTGAATTAATAAAGTGCTGCCCAATGGGTCTCCAAAGCGCAGCAGAGCAATTTCATTCCTCCAGCAGCCTTTGAGATTGCAGGAATATTTTCCACTGGGGACTCAGATGGGAATGTTCCTGGTCTGACACCTTCTGCCCCTTTCACCTTTCTGTGTTCAGACTTCTCCAAGCATGGAGATGAGAGCCTTCCAAATAAAGACTTTGTGGCAGGACGGGGCAGGGCGGGAATCTTCTCTCAGTTTCGATCCATGAGGCTCTGTTAACTTGCCATGACCTATACCATGGGCTTACGCCCCGGCCTTTCTGTTAGATGTTTTAGCTTCTATTTCTCCTGACTTGATAAAACAAGTGAGAACTCTTCATCCACTCATACCTATGCCCTAAGCTGACCCGACCCAAGGGCCTGACACTGCCCAGAGAAGGACCAAGGATCACGCTGGTTTGACCTCAAGCTACCTAAGGTCAATCTTGCTTCCTGGTCCAGCTTGTCCATATATCACACTAGTATTTATGGAGCACCTGGATGAGAGAGCACAAGATAAACCACACAACGCTCTGCAGCAGTGGTTGCCATCTGTTGGGCAGGTACTGGCAGCTCAGGTTCTTATCTCAACCAGTCCTTCCAGCAGGCCTATGAAGAAGGTACTGTTATTATCTCCTTTTTCCAGGGCAGGACACGGAGACTGAGTTCAGGATGACCTCATGTGGCCAGGCATAGCTGGGATTCCAGCCCACATCTCTTTGTCTCCAAAGTGGTAGGACGAGCTCTCTGTGGAGCTGGGGTGAGAAGTCACACTGGTTAAGGGAAGAGAAGAGAAGGCAGAAAGGAAGTGCCACTGGAGGGCTAGAAGGGCTAGAAGGCTGCTTCATATTTTACTGGGGAAGGATGGTGGGATGCATAGCGGGTGAACAGATACGAGGTGGGAAAAGAAGCATGTGTTTGGGGAATGGGGAACGACTGGAGCAGAGGAAACTGGAGGAGTGGAGCCGGATGTAAAGCAGGAAAACAGGTTGCGATCTGATCATGTAAGGGATGAGTCACTGGAGGCTTGAGCTGCGGACTGATGGGATCAGAGTCAGAAGCAATAAAAAGAATGGAACTGTGGGGGAAGCCCAGAGACCGTGCGAGAGGAGCTGGGAGGGCAGGGAGACGCTGAGGACTCACCGCTCACATCCATTCTAACCAGAACCACGAGGCTGCAAAGCTAGAGACAACAACTCACACACTTCCCAGTAGCTCAGCTTCTAGACAAGGATCCATTCTGCTGACACACAAGGCGCAGAGGCAACGTGGGACGGGGGTCGCTTGCTTCCTGGCTGGAGGCCTTCTGCAGTAAAAGGAATCACTTTCTAATTCTCGACAGAGTTAGGAGGATTCCAGGAGTTGGGTGTTGTTCCCAGAAGCTCTGTTTCTAATGTCTTTGTCAGGTTTTTCAACACTTCGTTAGCCACCTACACCTGAATTCTGCTCAAACTAGCTTGAGTGGCTTCCATATCGGCAAAGAAACCCTAAATAAGACGACAATAACTTGACGTCAATAAATAAGACGGATGGAAGCAACAGGAATGGAAGGAAGAAGGAGTGAGTGCACACATTTCAGAGGTAGAAATGGGCAGGATGGGATAGATCTTTGGGCTTGGGATTGGAGGAAATCATCAGAGTTGATGCTGAAGTCTCATGCAATGATGTGGGGAGTGATGGGGTCATTAACAGCCCTAAACATTGGATTTGAAGAAGCTGATTCTAACCTAGAACTTTGGGGAAGACCTAAATTTAGGGAGGGGCTTCCCAGGTAGCTCAGTGGTAAAGAATTCACCTGCAGTGCAGGAGACTCGGGTTCAATCACTGGGTTGGGAAGATCCCCTGGAGAAGGGGAATGGCGATCCATTCCAATATTTGTGCCTGGAGAATTCTATGGACAGAGGAGCCTGGGAGGCTACAGTCCATAGGATTGCAAAGAGTCAGACCTGACTGAGCAACTTTCACTTTCACTTAACTTTGGTGAAGTGGGAAGAAGAGTTGGTTAGGATAGAATCACTTGTTGAGAAGCCTCTTTCCAATGGAAGCTGGAGTTCCAAGAGGTCAGAATCTTTACTAGTCTACTTACCATCATAAACTCTAGGACTGACTCAGTGCTTGAAATATCATAGATACTCAAGAAGTATTTGCTGGGTAGCCAGGTTAGGATCCAAAGTGCAATAAGAATTATGGAAAGAAAACATTTTTAGAGAATGAGGCTAGGAAATAGTGTAGGAGGGATAAAAGAGATTGAGAAGTAAGAAAAAAACCCCACCAGGTATGACAACTGGTGATGGATAAACCAAGACATTTAAAAGTTTTTCTAAAAATAAGCCTTCTTAAAAAAAAATGAAGAAAAACATACATGCAGAAAATGCACATCATGCCTGTACAGATGGTGAATTATTACAGACTGTAATCACCTTCCAGATCAAAAACCAGAATGTTGCCAGCATATCCAAAGCCTCCCTCACTATCACTAACTTCATTACTTACTTCACGTTACTCACCGTCATTAACCTTCACTATAAGGGAAACCACTGTCTTGACTGCTAACGTCATAGATTCATTTTGCCCATTTTGAGCTTTTTATTTATTTTTATTTTTTGCCCCCACTGCATGGTGCATAGAATCTTAGAACCCCTACCCTCTACAATGGAACTATGGATTCTTAACCACTGGACTGCCAGGAAGGTCCTCATTTTGTGCTCCATATGGAGTCATATGTGGTATATTCAGTTGTGCCTGGCTTCTTTTGCTTAAAATTATGTTTGTGAAATTCATCCGTGTTCTTGCATGTGGCAGTGGTTTGTTCCTTTTCATCACTGTATAGGATTCCACAGTGTGAATGTACCAAATGGTTTATCTGCTCTATTGTTGATGGACATTTAGCTTGCTTCCTGCTTCTGATGATTAATAAAGCAACTATAAACATTCTTATATAGCTCTTTTGGAATGCTTACCTCTGCATTTATATTAGGTCATAGCTAGAAGTGAAATTGCTAGAATATAGGTTCTGAATATATTCAGTTTTAGTAAATACCATTAAACAGCTTTCAAAAGTAGTTGGATTAATTTACACAGTCAGTCCTCTGTATACAAATACAGATTTTGGTATCCATGGGGCTCCTGGAACCAATCCCCTGTGGATACTAAACAATGACTGTACTTCATCCAGTAATTGTACTTGCAGTTGTTCTGTATTTTCTCCAAAAAAGATTAGTGCTTTTTTAATGTTCTGTTTAAGAAATCTTACCTAACTGCAAATCATGGAGCTAGTCTTCTATTTTGAAAGATTTATTGTTTTATCTTTCACTTAGATCAATAATATGCTTGGGGTTGATATTTATACATGTTTTGAAGTAGGAGGTCAAGATTAATGTGTATTCCACTTGGACATCCAATTGGCCCAGCATCATTTACTAAAGACGATGCTTCCTTTCCCCCTTGTTGTGCAGAACTGTCTCTAACACATATTGCATGTTTATGTATAAGTCTGATTATGGGCTATCTGTTCTAAAATTTTGACCCTGCCATTTACCCCGGTCTTACCACTTTTCTCTCTTAAAATTTTTCATTCTCTGTTCCAAGAAGCAGATATTAGTAATCAGTCATGCTTCCAATTTTCAATGAATACTGAGATTTATAATAAATGTTACATGCTGGATTGTTCAACTGGGAATTGTGTTTCCTAGAATTCTTTTCTCTGTGTGATTCTGAGTGGAGTTAGCCAAAAGTGAAGTTGTGAGAGATTCAGGGCATGGCCTCAAGGTCACCAAAGGGGAGAGATGACGAGAGCCCACCGAGATGTGCAAGCAGGCTCCAGTGCGCCCCACTCTCCCCGACTCTGCATCCAGCTCTCTCTCCTGCCTGGGACTCTGCCAAGAGCAGCAGCCCCAGGCCAGCCAGCAGATGCTGTGAACACACAGAGGTGTGTCATGAAGATCTCGGACTCCTCCCTAGACTTCAGCTCCAGCTCCCCAACCCCACCCCATCCCACTCCAGCAGCTGGACGTGCCTGAGCTCCAGACTTTCCTGTGACAGGGGGCTGGTTAGTGATTTCCTCTGATTCTTCAGCTCCCCACTCCAGATCTTTATTTCCCCAGCTCTTCCCCAAATTGGGTCAGGTCCATTTCCTATAATAAATTCCTTATCCCATAGCTCACAGAGATTTTGCTTCTTCTGATGGAACCCTGACTGATTCACACATGTGAAATAATCAACACAACATAACAGAGGCAAGCCTGAAATTTGTACTTGGTAAAATCTGCAACTGATGGAAAACTGACTGAAGAACTGCGTGACGGGATTCTGGGCTGACAACACTGGCAATGTGATCACAATGCTGATTTCGAATTTAAGACCTTGAAGCTGGCTGACTCACCTCTTTGCTTGTTATTCCTCCATCCCACCCCTAACAAGCTTGGATCATTCCCTTTCTATATGCCCACATCTATCTTTCCCTCCAGACTGTAAACTCATCTGCCAGGCTCCTCTGTCCGTGGAATTTTCCAGGCAAGAGTTCTGGAGTGGGTTGCCATTATCCTGCTCCAGGCGATCTTGACCAGGGATCGAACCTGCATCTCCCGTGTCTCCTGCATGGCAAGCAGATTCTTGACCTACTGAGTCATCAGGGAAGCCCAAATTCATTCAGGGGCTTGTCATATTCCTCTTTGACTGAAGTGAAATGTAAACCCAACACCAGAAGGGAGCAAATTGGAAGGGAGAACTCAGAGTTAAGGCATTGGCACTTGACTTGGGCCTAAATGTATGAAGGGAACCTGAGTGGGCAGGAAGAAGACAGGGAACCAGAACCGGTGATGTTTATCTGGGGATTAGGTGCCAAGGACTGTGCTAATGAGGACTTAATGACTTAAGTTACTCATTCTCACATCACCTGGATGAAGCCAGTGTTATCATATCCTCATTTTATAGATGGGGAAACTGGGAATCAGGGTAACCCATTACCACATTCCCCTACTAATATCCAGACAGAAACTAATGATGGGTTTGATTTGTCTTAGAATTTAATTAAGAGCCCTTCCTTAGGAGTGGTAACTGCAAAACTTTGGTGTGATCCTTGAATATACAAGGGAGGCCTGGAACGGGAGGAGGGAAAGAGAGAGAGAGAGGCATGAGGTGGTGGTGGTTTCTGCGTTGTACTGCTTTGTTTTTCCTGAGAGATGAAAAAGAAGAAGGAGGTGGAGAGGAGGTTACATAACCTGGCACAAAGCGCAGAAACCCCTGATGAGTGGTTTTTAAGAATGCCCAAGGAGGCCATGAAGGATGGCTAATGTTTACTTAAAACATGTCCAGTTTTCTGTGATACAAATTCTCCCATCTTCCTGAATTTTTAATAAAAACAAATGTCTGCCATATTCACAAAGGTGTGTCAGTGTGAATCCATAGGAAATGGCTGAGTCTTGAGTCTGGGTTATATGAAACTGTGAGATGAGCCCAAAACCGAACTAACTAATGGAAGCAGAAGGTCAAAGTAAGAGGTAACTCAGAACTTAGGTCCCCTGGGAACTTGTAGAAATGTTAGACAAGGCACAGGGCTTCTCAAAAGTCTGTGGGATGGGGCATTTGAGACAATCTTAAGGGGCAAGAAGGCTGCATTGGACACTTTCATCCTTTGAAGGATCTGGGTGAGTGTACTCAGCCTGGAGGCAGGAGCTACCAGCTGAATCTGGGGAAGGTCTTGTAGTAAGGTGTGCCTGGAGGGTGGGGCTAGGGTGGACTGCTGTAGGAGGTCAAGACAGGAAAAATATAGTCCCCATCCTCATCAACTGATTAAATAGCATCAACATGTATCTGGGGGTCCAAAATGTAGAGATAAAAGCAAGAGAGAGGAATATGAGCTAGTATCTCATTCAGTGGGTGGTGGATCCCTTTCAAAGTCTACTCACCATTTAGTTGTGTTGAATGACATTTGGTGAAGCCTTTGAAAGTAGTCAAAAGGATGGGTAAGACCACTAGCTTTGATGTGTGTATACAGCCTGAACAAATGCACCAGCCATCCGCATCAGCCATTTCCCCCCATAATCCCTCCAAATCCTACCCTTGGAACTGCCCCCTCTGCCTTCCTGAATATTGATTAAATTAGTATAAGGAATAAGGAAATCCAGGACCTTCTGATCAGGGACTTCATTATTTTAAAATATTTTTATCTTTGGGTATTTTTTAGAATTAGATCAAACTGATCTCTCAGTGTTAATAATCTCCTGTGAAAGACCAAGTCAACACAGGTTTATTGCCATGGCAGGCACTAGGGTTCCTGAGAGAGCCAAGACCTAGACTCATTCTTGACAGTGACTCACAAGAACCCAGGCATGACTTCTAAATATAGCGACCTGGTGAAACAGAGTCTTGGAGAAATGTTCCACATTCAAGCTTTACACCACTCTTTCCTCCACTTAACCCTATAGATTACAGCATGCCAGGTTCCCTCATCCTCCACTATCTTCTGGAGTTTGCTCAAATTCATGTCCGTTGAGTTGGTGATGCTATCTAATGACCTCATCCTCTGACAACCCTTTCTCCATTTGCTTTCAATCTTTCCCAGCACTGGAGTCTTTTCCAATGTGTCAGCTCTTTGCATTAGGTGGCCAGAGTATTGCAGCTTCAGCTTCATCATCAGTCCTTCCAATGAACGAATATTCAGGGTTGATTTCCTTTAGGATAGACTGGTTTGATCTCCTTGCAGTCCATGGGGCTCTCAAGATTCTTTTCCAGCACCACAATTCAAAAGCATCAGTTATTCAGGGCTCAATTCTTTACGGTCCAGCTCTCACATCTGCATGTGACTACTGGAAAAACCAGAACTTTCACTTTACTGACAAAGTTTCATGGCTGCAGTCGCCATCTGCAGTGATTTGGGAACCCCCCAAAATAAAACCTGTCACTGCTTCCTTGTGCTGGGTACCAAAACCACAGCAAGAACTAAATTGTCTCCCTTTCCAGGCTCACAGAGACGTCATTGCCTCCGCTGAGATTTCTGAGAATCCGCAGGGGCCTCATGTCTCCAGCCTGTGCTTCTGAAACAAGGTGGATTCACAGACAGGCTTACTACCATCCCACGTGGTCCCTGTTTCGACTAGCAAACCAGACCTGAAACTCTGCCCCTCTCCATAGCCACCACTGAAAGCCTCTCTCAGTATGTGTGTGTGGGTGTGCCTGCATGGGTGTGTGTAGCAGAGTCTGCTGGCGGCTTGGTAAAATGGATGGGTCTGACTCTAACCCTCGCCCTACACGACAGCAGATGACACCAGGGGGACCGTTCCACAAGCCTTCCAGGCGCCTGGGATGCCAGGCTCGTTGCCTCCTCTCCTCTCTCACTTCCCCTCTTTCCTTCTTTTGACCTAAAGTTCAGATTCATGCCATTCGATTGTGTGGGAAAACGCAGCGCTCCTCTGCCCCTAAACTTGGCGCCCGGCCTCCCTGCGCACTGCCAGGCGCCTGGCTGACGCAGCCAAATCAAGCGCTTCCTCAGACACCGTCTTCCTGCCATGGACGGACTGGTGCGGTCATTTCTAAAGTGTCCCCAGACCCTCTGAGACCTCTCCTTCCAGGGGCTGGCACCTAATTCCCCAGCCCAGCAGTGGGAACTGAATCCGGTGGCTCACTTCCCACGAATGAAATGGTGGCAGAAGGGACACGCAACTTCCCAAGTGAGCACATACAAGGCTCTGTGGCTTCCTCCTCCCTCTCAGCCTGGACCAGGCCACCTGCCATGTCAAAGGACACGCAAGAGAAACCTCACTCTTCTCTTTCTCCACTACCAATTCCTCCCACCAGATACAGTTTCGGTTTACAGTGCAGAACGCGGTAGGCGTCGGCACAGGGGGAGGCACTGGGTCACAGCCGAGGAGACACAATCAATATCCAGGGGACCAAGTGCAGGGGAGAAGGGCACAGGCTCTGGAGTCACAAAAACCTGGGTTTGAGTCCTAGCTCTGCCTCTTATCATCAGCGCCCTTTAGCTTCTAAAGCATCCGTTTGCTAACCTATAAAATGGGGCATTATCCCCTTCAGAGAGAGACGATGCGGAGTAAGTGGGCTGAGGCACAGTTAGGCTGGATATCAGGCCTGGCCCAATGTAAGCACTCCTCGGTGGTAATAGCTATGATGATGGTGAGGATTGGTTCAGGACCTACTGTGCGTGCACCAGGTTCAGTGGTAGCTGAATTACACACCTTTTCATATCATTAATATGATATCTTAATCTTCACCCATCAATTCAATGAGGTTGATAAGCTGCAGCGGTTGAATAGTATCCACACCCTCCTCCCAAAGATGTCAAGTGAGAATTTCAGATACCTGTGACTAGTGACCTCATTTGGGAACAGATGTAATTTTTTTTTTTTTGCAGATGTAATTAAGTTAGGGATCTTGAGATGACATCATTTTAACTTTAGGTAGGCTCTAAATTTCATGGTGGGTGTCTATAAGAGAAAGGAGAAGATTTGAGACCCAGAGAAGGGAAGATGGCCACGAGAAGATGGAAATAGAGATGGGACTTATGTTGTCACAAACTAAGAGGTTCAGAGCTGGAAGGATTCTCCCCTGAGGGCTTTGGAGGCAGTACGGCTTTGCTGACACCTCAAGTCTAACCTCTGGCCTCTAGAATTATGAAGAGAATGAATTCCTACTGTTTCAGGCTGAGTTTGTGGCCATTTGTTATAGCAGCCCTGGGAAACTAATCCATATGTTATCACCTGACTTTTCAGATGAGGAAATGAAAGTGAGCTAACTTGCTTAGGGTATGTTTTTATGCAAAATGCCAAATTGCACTAGATAAACATGAAGCTGCTGCTGCTGCTGCTAAGTCGCTTCAGTCGTGTCCGACCCTGTGCGACCCAAAGATGGCAGCCCACCAGGCTCCCCCATCCCTGGGATTCTCCAGCACGACCACTGGAGTGGGTAAACATGAAGCTGCTGCTGCTGCTGCTGCTAAAGAGAAACAATCAGGAGCGAAAGGAGAAAAATTAGCACAACTGTGCAGTTCCGGGTCTCCATTGGAGGAACCATACCATTTCACTTAAAGTGTTCCTTCTCACAAATAACAGAGCTTGTTTAATTAGGTCAAGAGAAACTCTCTCAGAAGGAAAAAGCTGGCAAAACAGAACTCAGGATGACATGTAAAATAGCTCCGCACAGCTCTATGGAAGACACCAGACCAGCCAGAACCAGCCCTGAAGACTGATGATTAGACCCTTGGGAGATTTTGAGCAGATTAAATTAATAGAGCAATTAGGGGCTAGGAAGCCACTTAAGTCTCTTAAAATCTAGGAATCCAAAGGGAAAATTTCAGGACAATTAGTTTGTAGAGGACTCAGGTCACAAACTTTAATTTCTCTTTGTTTAGTTTCTTTTTAGATGCTGAAATGGCAGGTCTGAAGAGCAAGAAATAATCACAGATTCCTTCTGACGTGCAAACAGCAAGGAGTCATTAACTTTAAAGATCCACCCATTTCCCAAGGAGCCATGCCTAATCTTGAGGGTTTAATCCACCGACACACAAGGGGAAGATTTCACCTAACCTACACCATTACCATCCCAAAGGGCTTCTCTTGACTTTCTTTTCAAAAAGAAATTTGCACTTTTCATAGTTGCAAAAACAACAAATGCTCAATGTACTAAAGTTGGAAAATTTGAATAGGCACAAAAGAAAATAAAAGGAGAAAATAAGTGCCTTAATCCACCTCCAACATATTAAAATATTTTCTCCTGGTATTTTAGAAGGAGATCAGCCCCGGGATTTCTTTGGAAGGAATGATGCTAAAGTTGAAACTCCAGTACTTTGGCCACTTCATGCGAAGAGTTGACTCAATGGAAAAGACCCTGATGCTGGGAGGGATTGGGGGCAGGAGAAGGGGATGACAGAGGATGAGATGGCTGGATGGCATCACTGACTCGATGGACGTGAGTCTGAGTGAACTCCGGGAGTTGGTGATGGACAGAGAGGCCTGGCGTGCTGCGATTCATGGGGTCGCAAAGAGTCGGACATGATTGAGCAACTGAACTGAACTGAACTGAACAGATACGTAGCTATCTGTATAGCCATATATAAAAGATATATATATATAAATATTTATATTAAAATATATATATAAAAGCAAGAGAGTTCCAGAAAAACATCTTCTTCATTGACTATGCCAAAGCCTTTGACTGTGTGGATCACAACCAACTATGGAAAATTCTTAAGGAGATGGGAATACCAGACCACCTTACCTGCCTCCTGAGAAATCTGTATGCAGGTCAGGAAGCAACAGTTAGAACCGGACATGGAACAACAGACTGGTTCTAAATTGGGAAAGGAGTACATCAAAGCTGTATATTGTCCCCTGCTTATTTAACTTATATGCAGAGTATATCATGCAAAATGCCAGGCTGGATGAAGCACAAGCTGGAATCAAGACTGCTGGGAGAAATATCAATAATCTCAGATACACAGATGACACCACCATTATGGCAGAAAGCAAAGAACTAAAGAGCCTCTTGATGAAAGTGAAAGATGAGAGTGAAAAAGCTGGCTTAAAACTCAACGTTCAAAAAACTAAGATCACAGCATCTGGTCCCATCACTTCATGACAAAGAGATAGGGAAACAATGGAAACAGTGACAGATTTTCTTTTCTCAGGCTCCAAAATCCCACGATTTTCATGGCTGGCCATGAAATTAAAAGACACTTGCTCCTTGGAAGAAAAGCTATGACCAACTTAGACAGCATATTAGAAAGCAATGACATTACTTTGCCGACAAAGGTCTGTCTAGTCAAAGCTACGGTTTTTCCAGTAGTCATGTATGGATGTGAGAGCTGGACTATAAAGAAAGCTGAGCTCTGAAGAATTGATGCTTTTGAACTGTGGTGTTGAAGAAGACTCGAGAGAAAGTCAGGAAATCAATCCTGAATATTCATCAGAAGGACTGGTGCTGAAGCAGAAACTTCAATAATTTGGCCACCTGATGCAAAGAACTGACTCACTGGAAAAGATCCTGATGCTAGGAAAGATTGAAGGCAGGAGAAGAAGGGGAGGACAGAGGATGAGATGGTTGGAAGGCACCACTGACTCAATGGACATGAGTTTGAGCAAGCTCCAGGAGTTGGTGCTGGATAGGTAAGCCTGGCGTGCTGCGGTCCATGGGGTTGCAAGAGTCGGACATGACTTAGCAATTAAACCACCACCACCAGCCACTCAACAACAACAACAGATAAAAATATATAATTCAAAACCAAGTGGACCATAGCTGCTCCTGCATGTTCATGGGGTGGGGTGGGGTGAGGAGATGAAGGTGAGAGTGTATGCATATTTACGGAGAAAAACAGCTAATATTTAACAGTATTTAATTTGTGCCAAATATTCAAGCACTTTGTACATATTAAATCTAAGAAACTTCTGCCTACGACCAAGTCCAACATACTCTTCTGTATTTAATTCATTTAATTCTCAGCGACCCTCTTAAATGTTAGCGCCACCCCCATTTTGTATATAAGGAAACCGAGGCACGTGGAGACAAGTTCCCCAAAGGTCAGAGCTGGCAGGTGAGCGCCGGGGCAGGATTTTTCCCGCCTACCCAGAGTCCTTCCTCTTAGAGACCGGCAGTCGGGAGGGACTCACGGTTCAGAGTCACGATTCGATTCGTTGGCATCTTCCGTCCCAGACTGACGTCTGCCAGAGTCACCAAGGAGTCTCAGTTGGTAATATTGGGGTGGGGAGCAGGGCGTGGAAACTGAAGCCAAACGCGCCTAGAGGAGGGGCGGGCCCTGATCCGGTGCCGCCCTTTGATCGGCAGCCCACAGCCGCGGCCACGCCCACAACCACGCCCACGGCCATGAGCGGCCCTCCGCGGCCAGAGCTCGGGCTGGAGGTGCCCGAGATGCCTGCAGTAGGACAGTTAGCCATGCAGCACTCTGGATCTTAAGAAAAGTCTGCCACACACTCATTTGCCTAGTGCAGGTGGTTTTGGAGAAATTTAGGGACATGAGTGAATCCCACGTCTGCGCCGGGGCGCGTGTGAGCGGCATCGGGATCAGTCTTTACAGGACAGTGTACATTGCCTTTTTCACGGACACGGACTGGAGGATACAACCTGTTCTGTCTCAAGCTCAGAGGGCTGAATGACCTCAGCCAACATCTGAAAAAGAGATATTCTTTCATCCATGCATATACAGACATGCTCTCTGTAACGTGTGTATGTTATATACTACATATATGACACAAAGCATGTATGAGTAGATATGTAAATAATTTACAAAAAGTGACATCACACAGAATGTAATAAATCTATATATATACATTTGTGAGATAATTGCATTATATAACAACACATTATATAAAAGCTACACAATAAAATACACACATTTAATAATTAGATATACAAGGACTTGATATAATTTTTACTCAAATTTAATATTACATATGCTTTTAATCTTCTTTTCCATTAAAATTTTCTTTTTACAGAAATGGGGCATTATTATATATACAATTTTGTGGGAATATACTGTGACCATTTTCTCATTAATATTCTTTTATAATATGATTGTTATATACTTTTACATGCTATGTGGAGGCATTATAATTTGCTTAGCCAGTCTCCAGTTTGATTCTTTGGGCTGTTCTGAGTTTCTGTTATAATAAATAATGCTGCTAATAAACTTTCTCCTAAATAGACCTCTGATTTGATACATAGTACCTGTACCAGTTAGGGCCTGACAGGAAACAGGTGGCATGCCAAAACTGGGTAACTGAGGGAGGTCTAATAAAATGACGAGTACAAATGTGTGAAACCTGCCAGGGACGGTGCAGTGCTGGGGGATATTACCACCCCCAGGCCAGAGGGGGCGGGGAGGGAGCAGTTACCAGAACCTGCAGAAGTGGGTGTTTGGGGAGGGTCATGTGATAGGGGGTGCGGCCTTGGTGCAGAGATGCAGCAAGCCCAGGCAGCCGCAGAAGCCAAAGAAACAGTACCCTCACTTTCTTCCCATCCTCCTAACTCCTTCCCATGACTAACTAGCACCACCTAGCCAGAGGCCAGTCCACACAAGTCAGCCCCCAGGGACACAGAAGGATGGAGAAGAGTAGACAGTGGATCTGGAGAAGCAAACTGAGATTAATATGCCATAAAGAAATATGGTAACAATTTCGTACCCAATAGCAGTGTAGAAAGCACCTATTTCTCTATAATACACTTGTGGCTACTAGGCATTACCACTTGTAGGGGGCTGTCAACAATAATTACCACTTATAAGGGGAAGTCCAAGGACTTCCCTGGTGGATAGGAATCCATCTGCCAATGCAGGGAACACAGGTTCAATCCCTGGTCTGGGAAGATTCTACATGCCGCAAAGCAACTAAACACACATGCCTCAACTACTGAGCTAGAGCCCTGGAACTTCTGAAGACACCTGACCCATGTGTCTACAGCCCTGTACTTGGTAACAGGAGAAGCCACTAGTGAAAAGCCCCCGCACTATAGAGTAGCCTCCGCTTGCTGCAACCAGAGAAAACCCTCATGCAGCAAAAAAGACCCAGTGCAACTAAAATAAATAAACAACTAAATAATTTAAAAACAAACAACAAAACAAGATGAGGTCCAAATCCCTGAAACTTCTTAGTGTTACCTTACATCTGTGTGCTCAGTAGCTCAGTTGTGTCCAGCTCTTTGCAATCCCATGGACTGTATGTAGCCCACCAAGCTCCTCTGTCCATGGAATTCTCCAGGCAAGAATGCTGGAGTGGGTTGCAATCCCATGGACTGTATGTAGCCCACCAGGCTCCTCTGTCCATGGCATTCTCCAGGCAAGAATACTGGAGTGGGTTACCATTCCCTCCTCCAGGGGATCTTCTTAACCCAGGGATTAAACCTGAGTTTTTCACATCTCCTGCACTGGCAGGCAGATTCTTTACCATTCAGTTCAGTTCAGTTCAGTTGCTCAGTTGTGTCCAACTCTTTGTGACCCCATGAACTGCAGCACGCCAGGCCTCCCTGTCCATCATCAACTCCCGGAGTTTACCCAGACTCATGTCCATCGTGTTGGTGACACCATACAACCATCTCATCCTCTATCAACCCCTTCTCCTCTTGCCTTCAATCTTTCCCAACATCAGGGTCTTTTCAAATGAGTCAGCACTTTGCATCAGGTGGCCAAAGTATTGGAGTTTCAGCTTCAACAACAGTCCTTCCAATGAACACCCAGGACTGATCTCCTTCAGGATGGACTGGTTGGATCTCCTTGCAGTCCAACGGACTCTCAAGAGTCTTCTCCAACACCACAGTTCAAAAGCATCAATTCCTTGGTGCTCAGCTTTCTTTATAGTCCAACTCTCACATCCATGCATGACCACTGGAAAAACCATAGCCTTGACTAGATGGACCTTTGTTGACAAATAATTTCTCTGCTTTCTATTTTTTTTTTTTTTTTTTTTTTT
>SJXQ01010078.1:149685-187798 GCA_006408695.1 Aepyceros melampus
TCTTTCACTTTCATCAAGAGGCTCTTTAGTTCCTCTTCACTTTCTGCCATAAGGGTGGTGTCATCTGCATATCTGAGGCTATTGATATTTCTCCCAGCAATCTTGATTCTAGTTTGTGCTTCATGCAGCCCAATGTTTCTCATGATGTACTCTGAATATAAGTTAAATAAGCAGGGTGACAATATACAGCCTTGACGTACTCCTTTTCCTATTTGGAACCAGTCTGTTGTTCCATGTCCAGTTCTAACTGTTGCTTCCTGATCTGCATACAGATTTCTCAAGAGGCAGGTTAGGTGGTCTGGTATTCCCATCTCTTTCAGAATTTTCCAGTTCATTGTGATCCACACAGTCCAAGGCTTTGGCATAGTCAATAAAGCAGAAATAGATGTTTTTCTGAAACTCTCTTGCTTTTTCCATGATCCAGCGGATGTTGGCAATTTGATCTCTGCTTCCTCTGCCTTTCTAAAACCAGCTTGAACATCTGGAAGTTCATGCTTCATGTACTGCTGAAGCCTGGCTTGGAGAATTTTGAGCATTACTACTAGCGTGTGAGATGAGTGCAATTGTGCGGTAGCTTGAGCATCCTTTCGCATTGCCTTTTTTTGGGATTGGAATGAAAATTGACCTTTTCCAGTCCTGTGACCATTGCTGAGTTTTCCAAATTTGCTGGCATATTGAGTGCAGCACTTTCACAGCATCATCTTTTAGGATTTGAAATAGTTCAACTGGAATTCCATCACCTCCACTAGCTTTGTTCATAGTAATGCTTCCTAAGGCCCACTTGACTTCACATTCCAAGATGTCTGGCTCTAGGTGAGTGATCACACCATCATGATTATCTGGGTCTTGAAGATGTTTTTTGTATAGTTCTTCTGTGTATTCTTGCCCCCTCTTCTTAATATCTTCTGCTTCTGTTAGGTCCATACCATTTCTGTCCTCTATTGACCCCATCTTTGCATGAAATGGTCCCTTGGTATCTCTAGCTTTCTTGAAGAGATCTCTAGTCTTTCCCATTCTATTGCTTTTCTCTACTTCTTTGCATTGATCACTGAGGAAGGCTTTCTTATCTCTCCTTGCTATTCTTTGGAACTCTGCATTCAAATGGGTGTATCTTTCCTTTTCTGCTTTGCTTTTTGCTTCTTTTCTTTTCATATCTATTTGTAAGGCCTCCCCAGACAGCCATTTTGCTTTTTTGCATTTCTTTTTCTTGGGGATGGTTTGATCCCTGTCTCCTGTACAATTTCACGAACCTCTGTCCATAGTTCATCAGGCACTATGTCTATCAGATCTAGTCCCTTAAATCTATTTCTCACTTTCACTGTATAACCATAAGGGATTTGATTTAGGTCATACCTGAACGGTCTCGTGGTTTTCCTCACTTTCTTCAATTTCAGTCTGAATTTCGCAATAAGGAGTTCATGATCTGAGCCACAGTCAGCTCCTGGTCTTGTTTTTGCTGACTGTATAGAGCTTCTCCATCTTTGGCTGTAAAGAATATAATCAAGCTGATTTCGGTGTTGGCCATCTGGTGATGTCTATGTGTAGAATATTCTCTTGTGTTGTTGGAAGAAGGTGTTTGCTATGACCAGTGTGTTCTCTTGGCAAAACTCTATTAGCCTTTGCTCTGCTTCATTCTGTACTCCAAGGCCAAATTTGCCTGTTACTCCAGGTGTTTCTTGATTTCCTACTTTTGCATTCCAGTCCCCTATAATGAAAAGAACATCTTTTTTGGATGTTCTAAAAGGTCTTGTAGGTCTTCACAGAACAGTTCAACTTCAGCTTCTTCAGCATTACTGGGTGGGGCATAGACTTGGATTACCATGATATTGAATGGTGAGTGATCCTGGAAGTGAACAGAGATCATTCTGTCATTTTTGAGATTGCATCCAAGTACTGCATTTCGGACTCTTTTGTTGACCATGATGGCTACTCCATTTCTTCTGAGGGATTCCTGCCCGCAGTAGTAGATATAATAGTCATCTGAGTTAAATTCACCCATTCCAGTTAGTCTGAATTTGGCAATAAGGAGTTCATGATCTGAGCCACAGTCAGCTCCTGGTCTTGTTTTTGCTGACTGTATAGAGCTTCTCCATCTTTGGCTGTAAAGAATATAATCAAGCTGATTTCGGTGTTGGCCATCTGGTGATGTCTATGTGTAGAATATTCTCTTGTGTTGTTGGAAGAAGGTGTTTGCTATGACCAGTGTGTTCTCTTGGCAAAACTCTATTAGCCTTTGCTCTGCTTCATTCTGTACTCCAAGGCCAAATTTGCCTGTTACTCCAGGTGTTTCTTGATTTCCTACTTTTGCATTCCAGTCCCCTATAATGAAAAGGACATCTTTTTTGGATGTTCTAAAAGGTCTTGTAGGTCTTCACAGAACAGTTCAACTTCAGCTTCTTCAGCATTACTGGGTGGGGCATAGACTTGGATTACCATGATATTGAATGGTGAGTGATCCTGGAAGTGAACAGAGATCATTCTGTCATTTTTGAGATTGCTTCCAAGTACTGCATTTCGGACTCTTTTGTGGGCTATGATGGCTATTCCATTTCTTCTAAGGGATTCTTGCCCACAGTAGTAGATATAATGGTCATCTGAGTTAAATTCACCCATTCCAGTCCATTTTAGTTCACTGATTCCTAGAATGTCTACACTCACTCTTGCCATCTCCTGTTTGACCATTTCCAATTTGCCTTGATTCATGGACCTAACATTCCAGGTTCCTATGCAATATTGCTCTTTACAGCATCGGACCTTGCTTCTATCACCAGTCACATCCACAACTGGGTGTTGTTTTTGCTTTGGCTCCATCACTTCATTCTTTCTGGAGTTATTTCTCCACTGATCTCCAGTAGCATATTGGGCACCTACTGACCTAGGGAGTTCATCTTTCAGTGTCCTATCTTTTTGCCTTTTCATACTGTTCATGGGGATCTCAAGGCAAGAATACTGAAGTGGCTTGCCATTCCCTTGTCCAGTGGACCACATTCTGTCAGACCTCTCCACCATGACCTGTCCGTCTTGGGTGCCCCACACGGTATGACTTAGCTTCATTGAGTTAGACAAGGCTGTGGTCCATAAAAGCCCATAAATAAATAGAAAAACAAATCATCTAAAAGCAAACAAAACAATATGAGGTCCGAATCCCTGAAACATCTAAGCCTTTACCTTATATAGAAGAAAGGTATGTGGAGATATGATTACCTTAAGGATCTGGAGATGGAGAGATTATTCTGAATTATCCAAGTGGGCACCATGAGTATTTGTATAAGACAAAAGCAGAGGGATATTTGACAGAGAGCAGAGATGGGAGTCGTGTGGCCACAGGAACGCCAATGGCCATCAGAAGCTCAAAGAGGCAAGCAATGGATTGTCCCTTGAGTCTCCAGAGTGAGTATGGCCTTGCCAGCCCTTTGATTTCAGTCCACTGAATAACTGAGTTTGTGTTAACTTTTTATAGCAGTCATAGGAAAATAATACACTGCTTTTTTCACTATGTTAGTCATGGGGTTAGGGAGTAGGAGAATATTTTATTGTTGCTTCACTTTCTATATTTCTCTCGTTGCTTGTGAGGTCAAATACTTTCTACATGTTTAGTTTTCTTTTGTAGAATTGCCTTTGCCAAAGGGGAGATTCATCTTTTACTGTTTGGTTTGTGGAGTGCTTTATATCATAAGCATACCAACTGTTGGTTTGTTTCGCAAACATTGTAGTAGGTTTGTTACTTTTATAGGTGACTTTGGTGTTTTGATATAATGAAACTTAAATTTTTTATGTAGTCAGATCTCTTCATCTTTGCCTGTATGTTTTAGAATGATGCCAATTTCAATAAGATTACATAAATAGACCTTAAAGTGTATTTTACAGTTTCTTTTTAACCTCTAATTCTTAACTTTTAACTAACTAGTACTACCAAACAACTGATAGTGGTAAAAAAAAAAAATGCGTGGAGCAGAAAAGAAAGTATCAGAAAACTTTACGAAGCTTGTGAAAATGGAGGGTATTAAAAACCTATGGTTCTTTACCACATTATGTATCAAAAGTAGTTGGCAGAAAATACTTGAATCTATTGTGTATTATTGAATCTATACTGCTATTTATTGCTGTGGACATAACCATTGTCGGTTATGAGAATTTTTGTCACAGATTGAAGTTAAATATCCTGTATTTCACAGCCATTACCACAGTTCTGTGGCTTAGCAGTTATAAAGTTTTATTGCAACTTTTGAACTTGAGCCTAAGATTGAAATGTTTATGAGTGAGAACTACTTCCTTTAATTATTTTCATTTATTTGTTATTTATTAAGCAGTCATGATTATTAAACACTGAATGGCTTTGAAAATTAACTTCTATTGCAGACTTGATAATGCTTAATGAATTTAATCTAAAATTAAGGGACAAAACAGTGTTTGTGTACAAAACTTACGTACTGCAATGAGATCATCTTGATGGTAACATTACTTTGGATCACAAGTAATGTCATACTGCTTTACACAGTTTCTGTGCTTTTAAAAATTAAAGTGATAATTGAGATCTCCACTCCCACACAAATTTTCGGTGGGTATATTTATATACTCAGCTCATACTATAGTTTCAGCAGTATTTTTTGAAGTTCCATGCAAGTATAAAGGGAATTTCCATATTTCAGAATCCACTTATCTGTAGTTAAGGAGCTTCCACTTCATCTTCAAATGGAAGTGATTATGACCAACCTAGATAGCATATTCAAAAGCAGAGACATTACTTTGCCGACTAAGGTCTGTCTAGTCAAGGCTATGGTTTTTCCAGTGGTCATGTATGGATGTGAAAGTTGGACTGTGAAGAAGGCTGAGCGCCGAAGAATTGGTTTTGAACTGTGGTGTTGGAGAAGACTCTTGAGAGTCCCTTGGACTGCAAGGAGATCCAACCAGTCCATTCTGAAGGAGATCAACCCTGGGATTTCTTTGGAAGGAATGATGCTGAAGCTGAAGCTCCAGTCTTTGGCCACCTCATGTGAAGAGTAGACTCATTGGAAAAGACCTTGATGCTGGGAGGGATTGGGGGCAGGAAGAGAAGGGGACGACCGAGGATGAGATGGTTGGATGGCATCGCGGACTCGATGGACGTGAGTCTGAGTGAACCCCGGGAGGTGGTGATGGACAGGGAGGCCTGGCGTGCTGCGATTCATGGGGTCGCAAAGAGTCAGACACGACTGAGCGACTGAACTGAACTGAATCTGCGTTATAAAGACATGAGTGTGAGTGTGTTAGTTGCTCAGTTGTGTGCAACTCTTTGCGACCCCATAGATTGGGGCCCACCAGGCTCCTCTGTCCATGGGATTTTCCAGGCAAGAATACTGGAGTGGGTTGCCATTCCTTTCTCCAGGAGATCTTCCCAACCCAGTGCGTTATAAAGACATGAGTGTGAGTGTGTTAGTTGCTCAGTTGTGTGCAACTCTTTGCGACCCCATAGATTGGGGCCCACCAGGCTCCTCTGTCCATGGGATTTTCCAGGCAAGAATACTGGAGTGGGTTGCCATTCCTTTCTCCAGGAGATCTTCCCAACCCAGGGATCAAACCTGGGTCTCCCATATTGCAGGCAGATTCTTTACCATCTGAGCCACTAGGGAAGAAAGACAATGACATTCTCCAAGGCAAATAGTGGGTTGACCAAAAAACTCTTTCAGGTTTTTCTATACCATTTCATGGAAAACCTGAATGAAAGTTTTAGCCATTCAAATACAAACAGAAGGAAGAGAATTCCAAAAATTCCTTCCAAACAATGAATATGTTCAATAAAAATTGTATATTTGAAAACTGGTATCAGTATTTGGTAGCACCTTGCTGTGTAAAAAGACATTTTCCAAGATAAAATACATGAAATTCCCTTATGTATCAGTAATAACAATAAATGTTTGCAAGAGATTTCAGTGTCCACTAGTGGGAACACTCACTTTGAGTCCCAATTCAGCAAAATGTGATCTTTACCCCAAAAAATTCCATTCTTTTTTTTTAAGTTTACAGTTTTTTGAATTTTTTCTTTTTTAAATATAAATTTATTTATTTTAATTGGATGCTAATTACTTTACAATACTGTATTAGTTTTGCCATACCTCAACATGAATCTGCCACGGGTATACACGTGTTCCCCATCCTGAACCCCCCTCCGACCTCCCTCCCCCCAAAATTCCATTTTTACTGTAAGTAGACCTTTATTACAAAAAAATTGAACTCATTTATCATTATTGTTTATATTATTATATTTTGATTTTTATCAGTAAGAATTTTATGGCAGTTGGTATTCTCTGTTGTACTAATATAAGTGCCTACATAATATTCTCAGTTTAACCTCTTGGCCTATGCTGTGCTCAGTTGTCTGACTCTTGGAGACCCTTTGGATTGTAGCCTTACCAGGCTCCTCTATCCAAGGATTTTTCTGTCAAGAATACCAGAGTGACTTGCCACTTCCTCCTCCAGGGGATCTTCCTGACCCAGGGATTGAACCCACATCTGAGTCCCCTGCATGTCAGGCGAATTCTTTACTGCTGAGCCATCTGGGAAGCCCACCTCTTGGCCTGCAAAGCCTATAATATTTACTATCTCATCCTTACCAGAGAAAGTTTGCTGACCTTGGATTTAGAGTATGTATACCAAAATGTCAACTGTGGTTTTCCCCAAGTATTTAGATTATGAATATTTTCATTTACCTCTTATTCTTGCTACTTGCATTTTCTCATTTATCAGCAATGAACATGTATTAATCATGTAATAAAGAAAATCAGCTATTTTTAAAACCAGTTCTATAAAGAAAAATTAATCCTCCAATCAAGCTGATACATGTATCACTAATAAAAGTTCTCCATTCCATAAAGCAGACTCACTCTTATGCAATTCATTGTCTTTCTCATCAGGAGAGGAAAGTTGCAATCAAACTGAGGATTTCTCTAAGAAAAGTCCTTGTGTTTTCCTTGGAACCACATCAAAGCAGAGAATTTTCAGGAGGTCACTTTCATCTGCCACAGGCTGAATCAGACTTTTCAGAAGCCCTGTGCAGGTTTATGGGGAGCAGGCAGAATGGGTAGCCTGTGGTGTCTCCTTCCAACACAGCATCTGACGTCCCACCTCTTGAGATGCTCTGTAGCAGGTTGCACGTTTGATTGGAAGTAACAATCCCCAAATTGATCCGTGCTCACAGGTTAGAGAGGATCAGGGCAGCTGAAGAGGTGGGAAATGAGCTCTGTCCAACTCATCCAGCAACAATCTGTGGTGGTAGTATTAGTCAGATATGGTGGTGTCCAAATCTTTTATCTGTTTTCAGAAGCAACTTTACACTGAATTCCAATAGGTATAAATCCATTTTTATCTGTATAAATTTATTTTATAATTTCAAGTGGCAATATTTACCACTTAACGGTAATCACAAGGGAAATGAGGCTGTTCAGATACAAATAAAGTTTGATTTAGGGAACCTCCCCGGTGGTCCACTGGTTAAGAAGCCACCCACCAATGCAGGGGACACACAGGCTCCATCCCTAGTCTGGGCAGATTCCACATGTCTCAGGAGACTAAGCCTGTGCACCACAGCTCCTGAGCCCCTGTGCCCTGGAACCCATCCCCTGCAGCAGGAGAAGCCACCACAGTGAGAGACCCACACATCACAACTGGAGAGCAGCTCATGGTCGCTGCAGCTGGAGAAAGCCCAGGCACAGCAGTGAAGACCTAGGACAGCCAGAAATACAAATAAATAAAAAACCATTTTTAAAAATTAGCTTTAGACTGGCCTTAGCATCAACTTTGTCCTGAGTTATATTTCTGTTACATGAACTCAATAAAATCCTGAATCCCATACACGTGTGATGGCAAGCACTAACAGCTTTTAACTGCTTGCTTGGCAACCCCGGGATAACCTTCAATTAAACTGATCTAAAAGCCTGAAAGAAAATAGAAAATGTTTGTCTTAAAAATGGAATCACTCAGTGCAATCCCTATCAAGCTACCAGCAGTATTTTTCACAGAGCTAGAACAAATAATTTCACAATTTGTATGGAAATACAAAAAACCTTGAATAGCCAAAGCAATCTTGAGAAAGACAAATGGAACTGGAGGAATCAACCTGCCTGACTTCAGGCTCTACTACAAAGCCACAGTCATCAAGACAATATGGTACTGGCACAAAGACAGAAATATAGATCAATGGAACAAAATAGAAAGCCCAGAGATAAATCCATGCACCTATGGACACCTTATCTTCGACAAAGGAGGCAAGAATATACAATGGATTAAAGACAATCTCTTTAACAAGTGGTGCTGGGAAAACTAGTCAACCACTTGTAAAAAAATGAAACTAGATCACTTTCTAACACCATACACAAAAATAAACTCAAAATGGATTAAAGATCTAAACGTAAGACAAGAAAATATAAAACTCCTAGAGGAGAACATAGGCAAAACACTCTCCGACATAAATCACAGCAGGATCCTCTATGATCTACCTTCCAGAGTACTGGAAATAAAAGCAAAAATANCACAAAAAGAACTATTCTAGATTTTATTAAACATTATTTTAAATTTGGCATTTCCCTCCATAAGATAAATGCACACCTGTCTCTCTACATTGTACCATTCATTCAAAATATACAGCTCCTTTTTGGAAGCAATTCTTCTACTAATGCATTTGTATTTAGAGATATGTTGTTTATGGTTGTGTTTATTTTAATTGAGACATTATGGTTCTCATTCATACCAGCTGGGTTCTCCACACTAAATAAGACAATACATAAGCTGTTTTTTACCTAAAGTGATTATTGCTCTGAAAAATATATATGACACTTGCAATTTTACTAGTAAATAGTAGAATTTTCCCATTAAAAGTATTTACCTAGTAAATTTTTCATGAACATGCAAGAAAAAAGAAGCTATCATGGCAAGCTGTAATGTTTATGTAGCAACATAATTGCTCATAACCAAATGGGAACAACTGTGAAAACAAAAAGAGCCAGACAGAATACTCTGTATGCATATTATGACCTAAGCATAGCAATCAAAACCCCCAGAGATTCAAATAATGTTTACTGAGATGTTACAATATCAGTGTTTATAAAATTGACTGGCAAAATGGGAAGGGGCAAAATTTCCATTACTTAATAAATTTCTTTTAAAAATATATCTGTATCCATATAAATATACTTACAGGTAAAGCAAGTAATTAATGGATATAAATATGATTTATATGATTTGATACATACAGCCATCTCATCCTCTGTCATCCCCTTCACCTCCTGCCTTCAATCTTTCCTAGCATCAGGGTCTTTTCTAATGAATCAGCTCTTTGCATCAGGTGGCTTAAGTATTGCAGCTTCAGCACAAACATATTTGTCACAATGATGACAATGATAGTAAATACGTATCTATTAAAAATTTTTGCTGAATTTTCTAATTACCATCAGACTGAAAATTTACACTAGAATGAGAGCCTATACCTTTCAGAATCAACCCAGATTTCTTAAGCATGTACACACAATGCAATGTTTTCCAAACCCTAAATTCATGTGATACTATGTGGAGTTCATAAATTAATCTAGTTACAAATAATTGTTTTACCTGTAGCCCCCAAAAGTTCTGGTGGTTTAGCTACTCAGCCTCTTTCTTTTTCCTTGAAATAGGCTCTAGCAGCATTTAGCAGGAATCAAAAACAGAACAAAACAAAAAAGCATCAGTCTAGATTAGATCTTTGAAGTGAAAGTAACATGATTCATTTTCTTCTATGAAAAAAAGTGAAATTGTAATACAGAGATACATGACACTATAAAATATTTAAATACAGATGTCTTTTTTCCCCAGCCTCTTATCATTTAGGACTCCTTAAAAACCCTAGTGTCTCTCCACACTCTGTTTTATACTCTGTTTCTAAAGCAACCTTTCTAAAATACACATGCCATTCCACAGCTTAACTAACACGACAGCTTTTTCATCAGGCACAAGATAAAGGCCAAGAACTTTAGCATTCCATACTGGGACTCTGCTGATAACGACCCCTCCACTTTCCCAACTTTAACTCCCGTTTGTCTCATCCATGTATCTTATTATGCAGCCAAGAAGCACTATTAAAACACAATTTAAGTGTCATCACTCTCAAAGGCATTTCTTATTCCAGCCAAACAAGGTGAAGTGCTTCTTCTCTACTTATGACCCTGATTATATCACAGTCAAGGCCATACTACACTGGATCATATCTTCATATCCTCCAATAGGTTATAAACTAAGGGCAGGGAGTGCTGTATACATGTGTGTGTGTGTGTGTGTGTGTGCACATGAGTGTATATATATATTTTTTAATTGGAAAAAGCCATTATTATCAGATAAATTATACTCTATATGTAAACTCAATTTATGATAGTCTAGGTCATAAAATTAATTTATTGAAGCAAAATACTAGATGTTATATTCATTTTTGTTAAATTTACCATTTTATTTTGAGGATTTGTCTATCTTTAGAGATACTCTAATTCTTTCATCTGTTGTACAATTCTTCCTGAAAAGCTTGGTAAAAATTGATTCTAGGTCTTTATCAAGTATATTAATTAAGAACTTCAAATTTTATAAGGATAATTCCAAAGTTTTAGATTTGAGAAGCTACCAAGTACTATAAGTAAAATGCTAGTCACTTGGTAATGGTTTAGTCACTAAGTTGTACCTAACTCTTGCAATCCCAGGGAGTGTAGCCTGCCAGGTTCCTCTGTCCATGAGCTTCTTGAGGCAAGAATACTGGAGTGGGTTGTTATTCTCTTCTCCATGGGATCTTCCCAAACCTGGGATCTCCTACATTACAGGCAGATTTTTTTTTTTTTTTAATCATCTGAGCCACTAGGGAAATCTGGTGGGAAGAAAAGTTGTTTTTAAAACTATAAATTTTAAAGAAAGCCTTGAAATAAATTTTAAAGTGTTTCAAAGAATTGTTATTTAAACTAAGATTTTTGTAATTCTGCATTTAGTTCAGCACTTAGTTTCACTGTTGAAAGTTTAGCTAAAATGCATTATACACTATTTGTATCTATCTCTTTAGAGAACTATAGGCGGACAGACAGGGAAAGAGAGAGAAATAAAAAGAGAGCACTGTATGACCTTTAGAGTTCTCACTCCCCCTTTATTCTAATTGTAGCCTAGAAATTCCTGATTTCTGTAGTACTTCTGATTCATTCCTGATTACTTCATTTTCTTACCCATAAATTCATATTTCTATATTATGCAGCTTTATTTCAATTATCTCATCAAATCAAACTTGACAAAGACTCCTGAAGGAGATTAATATGGGTTAAGGGTCTATGCAATCCTTAATTATAATTAAATATATATTGATACCTATGGATTTCTGCAGACATATCACAGTGAAGAATTCAAGATTCTTTTTAAAAGCACAGTTTTGATTTTACAGATAGCTTAGAAAGAGTGATTTTCCTTACAGCTCTTATTTAAAGTTAGAAATGTAGTTGAATTATCCCAGAGGACCTATAATTGCTCTGAACTTATGAGTCTAAACTCCGAAGAACTCCTTCTGACATCAAATAACCTTATCCAATGAATAATCATTAAATTCTTCATTTATTCACTCAGAGAATCTTAAGATTAATGTAAGGAACATGAAGTTTGGGTTCAAACAACTTTAGTGAGGTAGAGCTGCCTTACAATACCACTCAGGTATCTCTAATTGCAGTAATTTGTTCACGGTTAGCAATTCTGCACTAATAGTGTTTTCCCAGGGAGACTGTTCTATGAATTTATAACATTCCATTTGCCTTTAGATTTTTATGATATTAAGTTGCAGGAGAAAAATGAACCTGATTTCTAAGAAAATCAAGCTGGTAATGCCACTTGATTATTCTAGAATTCCAGTGGCACTAAATCATTTTTCCCCCTTTAGATAAAATGTTTCTAAGGTATAATAAAATACTGAAAGGGCTGGCAGGCGAAGTAGCAAAACTTATTTGAACCAAATTAGATGTTAATTTGCCCTCTTACCACTGATTTCAAGCAACGGTATAAATTAACTGAAATGCAATTTGAAGGAAAAAAAATGCATACATTCAAATTATTTTGGAAAAGTTTTGTAATTGAGAGAAATAGAACATTTATTTTAGCAGAACAAAAGAGCTCTGTTGCTTTTCTATATTGTCTTATAAGGTATGTTTCCTGTTATTCTCTAAAATTTTACTCTCGAAATGCTGCATGTCTTTGGCTGTATTCTGTTGTAATTATCATTTCCGTACCTGGTGGTGGCGGTTTAGTTGCTAAGTCGTATCCAACTCTTTTGCGATCCCATGGACTGCAGCCTGCCAAGCTCCTCTGTCCATGGGATTTCCCAGGCAAGAATTTTTTGCCACTATAAAACTATTAATTTTAGAAAGGTTTAATCATTGTTTTATATGTCAATGTAAAAATGCAAACACTGAGAAAACATTTCCTTCATTAACTGTCTTAGGTTAACAGTGATCAAGCGTCCTTTTTCAGTGTGCCATACATATTCACCTACTATTTAGGATATTTAGTTGTTATTGTTGTTGTTGTTTTCTCTTGATGCAGTTCTAACTTGGTACAAATAGTGCCCCATGTCAAGTGAAACTCACCTCTTTCCACTCTCAGTACATTTCCAAAGGAAGTTCAGTCCTTTTGTTGATTATGTTTTTCAAAATTGCTGTCATCAGCTTGCCTTTTTGTCATTTAAGGCTGTCTTTGATGGGATTTACAGGCAGAACTCAGAGATATTGCTGGTTCAATTCCAGATTACCACAATAAGGCAAATATCACAATATTTTTTTTTATTTCCCAGTGCATGCAAAAGTTATGTTTATTCTATACTGTGTCTATTATGTGTGCAAGAGTATTGTCTTAAAAATGTACATATCTTAATTAAAATATACTTTGTTTTTAAAAAATGTTAGCCATCAACTAAGCCTTCAGAATCCTAGTTAGGGTTAGGGTTAGGATTAGGGTTAGGGTTATGTAGTAATAGCAAAGATCACTGACCACAGATCACTATAGCAAATAAAATAATAATGAAAAACTTGAAATACTGCAGAAATTGCTGAAATGTGATATAGAGAAAGAAAGTGAGTAAACATTTTTGGAAAAATAGCACAATAGACTTGCTCATACAGTCTTGTCACAAATCTTCAATTTGTAGAAAAGGTAGTATCTAAACAATGCAATAAAGGGACACACAATGTAATGAGGTATGTGTGAAATTTGTGGTTACCCTGATGTCATTTCTTAAGTCTTTCTTTTATGATTTAAGCCTGAATTAAATATATATATATATATATATACACATGTATATATGTGTATATATATATATATTTGGCTTACCATATATATATATATATATGGCTTGCCAGGTGGTGCTAATGGTAAATAATTTGCCTGCCAATGCAGGAGATGAAAGAGACACAGGTTGGATCCCTGGGCAGGGAAGATCCGCTGGAGTAGGAAGTGGCAACCACTCCAGCATTCTTGCCTGGAAAATTCCATGGACAGGACAGAGGAGCCAGGTGGGCTATAGTTCAGTGGCTGCAAAGAGTTGTACACAACTGAGCACAGAGCAAATATATGTTGTTTCTTATTTTACTGTCAACTACTTTAACTTCACCTTAAAATGGACTTTATACAATTCTTAATATTTAGTTTTTGTTACAGTTGGCTTTCTGTTTTCAGAGATTCTACATCTACAGATTCAACCAATTATAGATGAAAAAATATTTTTAAAAATCCAGAAAATTCCAAAAAGCAACACTTGAAACTGCCACACATTTACATAGCATTTTCATTATATTTACAACTGTTTGCATAGCATTTTCATTAGACTTACAGCTATTTACATAGCATTTACCTTGTATTAGGTATTACATATAATCTAAAGATGATTTAAAGTATACAGCAGGATATATTTTGGTTATGTACAAATAACACAGCAGTTTTAATAAGCCATTTTATGTGTGACTTGAGCATCCTCAGATTTTGCTACCAACAGGTTTCTATATAGGCTGTCAAGAGCTTTGGTGGTCTTATATGTGTATGGTCTTATATAGGTTTCCAGTATCCTGAAAAATAGTTTTAGTAGGAAAAATATTTTTCAGTAATAGAAGGAAAATGTAGGACTGACAGAAGTATTTCTACCAGACTCAAGTTAAATGTATTTATTTATTTATTCATTTGTGCATTAAGAAGACCTTTTTATTCATTAGGAATACTGTACATCTATTACAAACATTGGACATTATTTTTAGGAGAAAAAAATTGACCCAAATTTAAAATAAGTTTATAAATTTGATTTTGGAATTCTGATGCTATTCTATGAAATTACAACAAATACATTTCCGGATTCTTCAAGTTCTATGTAGTCTGGAAATGAATGGAAGTAACATAGCTTTAAAAGATTTCATTCAGTGATATAAATAAGCACATACTATACTATGAACAGAAAATTAACTCACTATTTAAATTATATACTAAAATAATTTATATACATTCATTTTTATAGCATCTAGAATATTAAAATAATCAAAATTTGCCAAATAATTTCATAAGTAAGTTAATAAATGCCTCTTTCATTTCATCAGTAAAGGCAGTTCTTCATTTGAAGTTATATATTTCTTCTCCTTTATATCCTATTTGAAAAGATGCTATGGTACTAGCAGAATAGCATAATATAGTATGTGGGCTCTGGTACCGTGTTGCCTAGGTGGTATTACCCACTCTGCTACTTACTAACCACATGACTTTCCCATCCTTTCTGTGACTCACTGGTTTTCTCATCCATAAAATGAGGATGATAACAGTAATAACAGCCATTTCCTTCTCCAAATAATAACAGCACCTGCCTTCTATATTTGTTGCAGAACTTCACTTATATTTGTTCACTTAAAGTGTTGTCTATCAGGCTTCAGTAAATAATATCTATCAGTACTCATAATCTATTTTATATCTTCATTGCTCTCATCCAATCTGCTCATTTAAATTATTTTGTATGATGATCATGGCAACATTAGCTTCATTTTCAAGAATACATATTGGTTTCCTGACATAACACTCAATGTCATACAGGGTTCCATGCTAACACTACTTAAATAATGGCAATGTAAGAGCAGTTGTGGATGTGACTGGTCATAGAAGCAAGGTCTGATGCTGTAAAGAGCAATATTGCCTAGGAAGCTGCATTGTTAGGTCCATGAGTCAAGGTAAATTAGAAGTGATCAAACAGGAGATGGCAAGAGTGAACATCAACATTCTAGTACAGCAAACTCAAATGGACTGGAATGGGTGAATTTAACTCAGATAACCATTATATCTACTACTGTGGGCAAGAATCCTTTAGAAGAAATGGAGTAGCCATCATGGTCAACAAAAGAGTCCGAAATGCAGTACTTGGATGTAATCTCAAAAACGACACAATGATCTCTGTTCATTTTGAAGGCAAACCATTCAATATCACGGTAATCCAAGTCTATGCTCTGACCAGTAATGATGAAGCAGCTGAAGTTGAATGGTTCTATGAAGACCTACAAGACATTTTAGAACAAACACCCAAAAAAGTTGTCCTTTTCATTATAGGGGACTGGAATGCAAAAGTAGGAAGTCAAGAAACACCTGGAGTAACAGGCAAATTTGGCCTTGGAATGCGGAATGAAGCGGGCAAAGACTAATAGAGTTTTGTCAAGAGAATGCACTGGTCATAGCAAACACCCTCTTCCAACAACATAAGAGAAGACTCTACACATGGACATCACCAGATGGTTGATATTGAAATCAGATTAATTATATTCATTGCAGCCAAATATGGAGAAGCTCTATACAGGCAGCAAAAAGAAGACTGGGAGCTGACTGTGGCTCAGATCATGAAGGCCTTATTGCCAAATTCAGACTTAAATAGAGGAAAGTAGGGAAAACCACTAGACTATTCAGGTATAACCTAAACCAAATCCCATACAATTACACAATGAAAGTAAAAAGTAGATTTAAGGGCCTAGATCTGATAGACAGAGTGCCTGATGAATTATAGATGGAGGGTCATGACATTGTACAAGAGACAAGGATCAAGACCATCCCCAAGAAAAAAAAATGCAAAAAGGCAAAATGGCTGTCTGAGGAGGCCTTACAAATAGTTGTGAAAGAAGAGTAGTGAAAAGTAAAGGAGAAAAGGAAAGATATAAGCATCTGAATGCAGAGTTCCAAAGAACAGCAAGGACAGATAAGAAAGCCTTCCTCAGTGATCAATGCAAAGAAATAGAGGAAAACAATAGAATGGGAAAGGCTAGAGATATCTTCAAGAAAATTAGAGATACACAGGGAATATTTCATGCAAATGTGGGCACAATAAAGGACAGAAACGGTATGGAACTAACAGAAGCAGAAGATAATTAGGAAAGGTGGCAAGAATACAAAGAAGAATTGTACAAAAAAGATCTTCACGACCCAGATAATCACGATGGTATGATCACTCACCTAGAGCCAGACATCCTGGAATGTGAAGTCAAGCGGGCCTTAGGAAATATCACAAGGAACAAAGCTAATGGAGGTGATGCAATTCCAGTTGAGCTACTTCAAATCCTGAAAGATGATGCTGTGAAAGTGCTACACTCAATATGCCAGCAAATCTGGAAAACTCAGCAGTGGCCACAAGACTGGAAAAGGTTGCTTTTCATTCCAATCCCAAGAAAGGTAGTGAAGAATGTTCAAACTATTGCACAATTGCACTCATCTTATACACTAATAAAGTAATGCTCAAAATTCTCCAAGCCAGGCTTCAGGAATATGTGAATCATGAATTTCCTGATGTTCAAGCTGGATTTACAAAAGGCAGGGGAACCAGACATCAAATTGCCAACATCCACTGGATCATCAAAAAAGAATGAGAATTCCAGAAAAAACATCAACTGCTGCTTTATTGACCATGCCAAAGCCTTTGACTGTGCAGATCACAATAAACTGTGGAAAATTCTTCAAGAAATCAGAATACCAGATCACTTGACATTCCTCTTGAGAAATCTGTATGCAGGTCAGGAAGCAACAATTAGAATTGGATGTGGAACAACAGACTGGTTTCAAATCAGGAAAGGAGTACATCAAGGCTATATACGTCACCTTGCTTATTTAACTTATATGCAGAGTACATCATGAGAAATGCTGGGCTGGGTGAAGTACAAGCTGGAATCAAGATTGCTGGGAGAAATATCAATAACCTCAGATATGCAGATGACACCACACTAATGGCAGAAAGTGAAGAATTAAAGAGCCTCTTGATGAAAGTGAAAAAGGAGAGTGAAAAAGTTGGCTTAAAGCTCAAGATTCAGGAAACAAAAATCATGGCATCCAGTCCCATCACTTCAGTGCAAGTAGATGGGGAAACAGTGGAAACAGTGGCTGACTGTATTTTGCTAATGCTGTTGCTAAGTCGCTTCGGTCGTGTCCAACTCTGTGGGACCCCATAGATGGCAGCCCACCAGGCTCCCCTGTCCCTGGGATTCTCCAGGCAAGAACACTGGAGTGGGTTGCCATTTCCTTCTCCAATGCATGAAGGTAAAAAGAGAAAGTGAAGTCGCTCAGTCATGTCTGACTCTCCATCAGAGAGTCAGATCGATGGATGGCCCCTCCATCCATGGGATTTTCCAGGCAAGAATACTGGAGTGGGATGCCATTGCCTTCTCCAGACTTTATTTTGGGGGGCTCCAAAATCATGCAGATGGTGAATGCAGCCATGAAATTAAAAGACCCTTACTTACTCCTTGGAAGAAAAGTTATGACCAGCCTAGACAGCATATTAAAAAGCAGAGACATTATTTTGCCAGCCTAGGTCCATCTATCAAGGTTATGGTTTTGTCAGTAGTCATGTATGGATGTGAAAGTTGGACTATAAAGAAAGCTGAGCACTGACGAATTGATGCTTTTGAACTGTGGTGTTGGAGAAGACTCTTTTTTTTTTTTTTTTTTTTTTTTTGAGAAGATTCTTGAGAGTCCCTTGGATGGCAAGATCTAACCAGTCCATCCTAAAGGAAATCAGTCCTGATTGCTCATTGGAAGGACTGATTTTGAAGCTGAAACTCCAATACTTTGGCCAACTGATATGAAGAGCTAACTCATTTGAGAAGACCCTGATGCTGGGAAAGATTGAGGGCAGGAAGAAAAGGGGACGACAGAGGATGAGATGATTGGATGGCATCACTGACTCAATGGACATGAGTTTGAGTACATTCCAGGAGTTGGTGATGGACAGGGAGGCCTGGCGTGCTGCGGTCCATGGGGTAGCAAGGAGGCAGACACAACTGAGCGATTGAACTGAACTGAATATAAGAGCTGGCTAAAGCCTCCAAGTGGTCAAGGACAGGGAAGGTCTGCAGTTTGGCAAAGGCTTTAGTCATTATCTATGCCAAATTCCTGAGGTCATTTGGTTACTTGTTTTCAGATTTTAATTTTATCTCTAATCAATGTATCATTAGGCATCATGATGCCTAAATATTTAACTCATTGAAAGTATTCAGATTAGTATTACCAATGCAAATCTGTTCCGCTATTTTCAGCTGATTTCTAACAAAGGTTTAAATGGTTAGAGAAGGCTTGGGTAGGAATGCCTAGAGTGACATTTGAGAATTCTATTCAAATTCAGATTAGTTTTACATTGTCTGATATCATTACCATTCATAATTGCTGATTATAAACATAGCCATATGCTGTGAGCATTGTGGAGTGGACACAGATATTTCCTAATCATCACCCATTCCTGCTCTCTTTAGTCATAGATTCTAGATTTTATCCAGGTGGCTATTCCCATGCACCATGCACACAGCTATGCATTTCATGGTAAGCTGAACCTATATGCAGTCCCCAGAGAAGGCAAAGTTGGTTCAGTTCATCTTCCTCACATTGATTGGTAAAAGTACAGTCATGTTAGTGAACTCTAATCCACAAGACATGATGGCAAGTCAGCTGGTTTGCTTCTACAAAGGCACTGATATCTTCTATAAGAAAGACTAGGAAGTTACCTTTATTCCCACTATCTATGGACATCCCTGGGTCTGGATAAAACACTCAGAACTCCTTTAGACATCTTGAATGTCTAAAAAAATGTCATCAACCCTGAGAGCACTAGACTAAAATAGAGAGATCTTAGGTCATACAAAACATAACTGAACAGCTGAAATAACAAACCTCAATGTCTACCATATCTCTGCAATTTCTATATATGTGATAATACATTTCCTCATTGATTAAGTTAGTTTAAATGAGCATTTCTTGCAATTTGCAAGGTAAAGTATCATTAACAACACAGGATAGAAAGAATTATGTTATATTAGTTAATTTTTGCCTCACAAGACAGATCAAGTTAGAAAGATTCTGGAAGGGTAAGTTAACTCAGTCAAAAGCTTTGTTTTTAGTATGCTAAATGATTTTGTATATTTTAAACAGTAATAGTGATGTATAGGAGAAGACTGTTAAGAGTGCCTTGGACTGCAAGGAGATCCAACCAGTCCATCCTAAAGGAGATCAGTCCTGGGTGTTCCCTGGAAGGACTGATGCTGAAGCTGAAACTTCAATACTTTGGCCACCTCATGCAAAGAGTTGACTCACTGGAAAAGACCCTGATGCTCGGAGGGATTGGGGGCAGAAGGATGACAGAGGATGAGATGGCTGGATGGCATCACCGACTCAATGGACAGGAGTTTGAGTGCACTCCAGGAGTTGGTGATGGATAGGAAGGCCTGGCATGCTGTGATTCATGGGGTCCAAAGAGTCAGACACCACTGAGTGACTGAACTGAACTGATGTTTTTATTTTTCAATAATAAGCTTGAAACATTTTTTTAGACTTTAAGCAGAAGTTATCAAAGTTATAATATTCCCAACCATAGAAATGAATTTTAGGGGTTAAAATTTATCATAAAAATTTAAGACTATCATCTGTTTATAATGACTGAACTATTCATGTTCTCCATACCCCAAACTACTCTGTATATTTCATACACATAATTATGATGCTGTGAGCAGAATACTCTCCTAGCATTTTTAGAAGACAGATCTTCAAGTGCACACAGTGAAGAAGTGCAGCGGAAAGAACTTAGCACTTTTGGAAGATTTAGTGTTGGTTTTGAATTAACCAGTATGTGAACTTGACTGGAATGACCATTAATTTCCCACATATAACATAAAATATGCTCAAATGAAATCTGAAAATTTCACCTCCTTATTAAATCATCTAAAACTTTTTTTTTTCCCCACATAAAATTCCAGGCCAAAGTCCAGTATACACGAGCTACAAAGTAGATGGGCTTTGGTTCCAGTGGGAGCAGAGGACCTAGAGCCACTCAGCAGATATCAGCATCATACCCTGATGTCTCCTTGGTGAAATCTGTAAGCTCTGCTAAGGATAGTTTAAATCCTCTGAACTAAGCCCTTTTCTAGCTCTTACATTATGAGTCTATAAATCAAATGGGAAACTAGTTTTTTAAATATTAGAATACATGTTGATGATTTTTATGTGTATTTGAGTTACTTTTCTGGTTATAACAGCAAATTATTTAACTTCAGAAGAACTATGCACTCAATTTTGATAACTAATAATTCTTTGAATTACTGTTTGTTGACCAATGTTTTTTCCTTAAGATTATCTCCTATAAATGATATTCTGTGTCTCTGACACTGAGCTTACATTTATACATGAGTAAATTATATAGAGTTTGGGGAGTCTATATAGTGTTATAGAATTAGCAATGTATTCTGATTTTCCAACATTATAAATATGAATGGCTGTGTTATTTTATCATCTGGGATATCAAACTCAGGAATTCATTTGGATTTTTTGTTTCATACAGAACCCATGAACAAAAACAAAAATGTGACAGAGAGGGAGACTCTACTCTTCATGTTACAGACAATGGTTTTCCTGAGCTTCATTACACTTCACAAATCTCATAGGTTCTATTGATTTGTTGATGACCTTTTAACACAATATTACATGTTGTTTAGTTCTCTATCTTGTAAAAATAATAGGTAGGTTTTTAAAAATAGAACTTGCTGTAACAGAATTTAAAGTAGTTCATCCTTTCACACACCAAGACATCATATTTTTTCATTGTGAAAATAAAATTTATTTTTATTATATTCCCTATTTTTAAAGTCTTCAGCAATAAGAAACATCTTGAAATACTGAATTAGCAGCAATTTTTAATTTTAGGTTCTGAGTTACATTTCTTCATTACATTTGTTTCTATGTTTTCTAATTATTACTTGCAATAAGCAAATATTTATTTATAATCAGGAAGAACAGAAATTTTAATCAGCATATTTAATGTTATATACACCAATTGATTACAATTATGTAAAAATAATACAAACAGCAAGAAGTCAGGAAGAGAGTAAAAAAGGGTTAATAATTGTTGCCTTGGAATGATTAAATAGGGGCAAATTTCTTCCTGTACATTTTCATAATTTAAATTCTCATGAAGAAGTGTATTTTAATTTTATAATATAATATTGTCAAACTATTTAACAAGATAAGTTACTTGATTTATTTAAATAATACAAAATGTTGTTTAGATGGGAAGTTTGATGAATGATTGTGCATTTCCTGAAATACTAAACATTTTAAAACAATTTCTTTATGAGTGAGGCAGCCCTTTAATTTCTGGTCCAAGCTTCAGAAATTCAATTCAGGTAGCCCCAGCCACACATAAACTTCCCCAAAATGACCCTTCATAATTCATCTCTAACTTGCCCTCACCTCTGTACTTTGTTTCCACCAGAGTCTATATCTGACTCCATACACCTGAGGCTCAATCCGAGCTTGAAGTTTTTGTTTCCTGTTTCCATCACTTGAAATCAGTCATTTTCTATCGAAATTCATTTGGCCTTCTCCTTTTTCTTAACTCAGTCTTGCCTTTGTTGTATTCTTTTGACCTGTTTTCAGCTGCTTAGGTGCCAACTCTTTTGTCCTTTGACCAGGGTAAATGTCACTTAGCATAGAGACCGATGTGTTGTGCTGTGCTGTGCTAAGTTGCTTCAGTTTTGCCCATCTCTTTGGGACCCTTTCGACTGTAGCCCACCAGGCTTCTCTGCCCATGGTAGATTTTCCAGGCAAGAAAACTAGAGTGGGTTTCCATTTCCTCCTCCAGGGGATCTTCCCAACCCAGGGATGGAACCCACGTCTCATGTCTCCTGCATTGGCAGGCAGATCTAGCACCACTTGGAAAGACCATAGAGACCCACATACAGAGCATATTCTGCTAAGACCTAAATATCTTTGAAATTAACATTAAAAGGTACAGAAATGAAAATTTTACATCAGTAGTAATATAACAACCCAAAAGATATTACAATATAATTGTTCACTCCAGTTAAAACTCTTATATAGTGTTTACACAAATTACAACTGATTTAGAGAGTATAAGTATTAGGAACAGATAATAACTTAGTTATCTCACTCTGTTCAACAAATCATGCAATCAAAGTTCTGTAACAATAATAAGCAGAGGATGCAACTGTCTTAAATGTTTAATTATGAGATGTCTTAAATGCCTGCTATAATAAAGCATTCTTTATGATTTCTTGGTAACCAGAGTCTGTTTGATAGGATGATATTACAATGGCACCCCACTCCAGTACTCTTGCCTGGAAAATCCCATGGACAGGGGAGCCGGGTAGGCTGTGGTCCATGGGGTCGCTGGGAGTTGGACATGACTGAGTGACTTCACTTTCACTTTTCACTTTCATGCATTGGAGAAGGAAATGGCAACCCACTCCAGTGTTCTTGCCTGGAGAATCCCAGGGACAGGGGAGCCTGGTGGGCCACCGTCTAGGGGTCGCACAGAGTCAGACACGACTGAAGTGACTTAGCAGCAGCAGCAGCAGGTATTTTATCTTTGGCAAGGAAGATGAGGTACTTTGGTAGGTTTATATGTCTAAACACATAAATATGTCTGTATTTAATGTGATTGCTGCCCACTAAACACTCAAAGCTACCATCTTCTCTAGAGACTTGCCCTTGTTGAAATGAAGTAATCCATTCAGGAGGTTAGAAGGGCAATTCCAAAGAATGTTCAAATTACTGTACAGTTGGGTTTATTTCACATGTTAGCAAGGTAATGTTCAAAATCCTTCAAGCTAGGCTTTAATAGTATGTGAACCAATGTACAAGCTGGATTTAGAAAAGTTAGGGGAACCAGAGATGAAATTGCCAACATATAGTGGATCATAGAAAAAGGAAGTGAATTCAAGAAAAATATCAACTTCTGCTTTATTGACTATGATAAAACCTTGGCTGTGTGGATCACAACAAACTGTGGAAAATTCTTAAAAGAGATGAGAATTCTTTACTACTTTACCTGTCTCCTAAGAAATCTGTAGGCAGGTCAAGAAGCACCAGTTAGAACCAGATATGGAAAAATGGACTGGTTCAAAACTAGACAAGTAGTACATCAAGGCTGTATATTGTCACCCCGCTTATTTAACTTCTATGCAGAGGACATCATGCAAAGTGCTAGGCTGGATAAATCACAAGCTGGAATCAAGTTGCCAAGAGAAATATCAACAACATTACATATGCAGACGATACCACCTTAATGGCAGAAAGTGAAGAGGAACTAAAGAGCCTCTTGATGAAGGTGCAAGACAAGAGTGAAAAAGCTGGCTTAAAACTCAACATTCAAAAAACTAAGATTATGGCACCTGGTCTCATCACTTCATGGTAAATATATGGGGAATAAACGGAAACAGTGGCAGATATTATTTTCTTGGTCTCCAAAATCCCTACAGATGGTGACTGCAGCCATGAAATTAAAAGACACTTGCTCCTTGGAAGAAACATTATGACCTTCTTAGATATTAAAAAGCAGAGATATCACTTTGCTAACAAAAGTCCATATAGTCAAAGCTATGGTTTTTCCAATAGTCATGTATGGATGTGAGAACTGGATTATAAAAAAGGCTGAGCACTGTAGAATTGATGCTTTGGAACTGTGGTGCTGGAGAAGACTCTTGAGAGTCCCTTGGACAGTAAGGAGATCAAACCAGTCAATCCTAAAGGAAATCAACCCTGGATATTCACTGGAAGGACTGATGCTGAAGCTCCAACACTCTGGCCACCTGATGTGAAGAAGCAACTCACTGGAGACCACCTGATGCTGGGAAAGACTAAGGGCAGGAGGAGAATGGGGCAACAGAGGGTGAGATGGTTGAATGATATCACCAACTCAAAGGAAATGAGTTTGAGCAAACTCTGGGAGCTAGTGACAGACAGGGAAGTGTGTGGTGTGCTGCAGTCTGTGGGGTCACAAAGAGTCAGAAGCAACTTAGTGACTGAACAACAACAATCCCACCTCTCCCCTACAGTCTGCAGCCACTCACTGAGCTATACTAGTACAAAAGCTCAGACTCCGTGCGGGACCAGCTTCATGGGGGTAATTGAGACCGCCCATACAATTAGCACTGCCAAAGGTTCAGGTGAAGCCTGGATCCAACTAATACTACACTTCTGCTTAGTTCTTTCCCTTCCCTGATCTGCCTTTACTACCTCTCTCTTAACTAGGGTCAACAGATTAAAAAGGACTCTGAGATACATTTTAATTTCAAAACAATGAATATTATTTTAGTAAAAGTATGTCCTGAATATTTCATGTAAATATGCACTGTTCATCTGAAATTCAGATTTTACTAGGCACGCCATGTTTTTATTTGCTAAATCTCATATTTCTATTCCTGGGAGCTCTTCTTCAATAAATTATGTGTACTTGAAATTTTGCCTCGGAATCTGCTTCCAGGAAATCCAACCATAGATAATGCCAATTATATACTGATAGGTTATTAAACATGTATTTCAAAACTATGTAACTCTCTAAATGCATTATATACACCATTCAATATATATAAAAACATGTGTGAGTTGTATAAAAATAGTAATGAACATACAAAAAAAGTATTCCTGGAATCGTGAATCTTATGCTTCTAAAAAAAGTGAAACGAATCGCCGGTCTAGGTTCGATGCAGGATGCAGGATGCTTGGGACTGATGCACGGGAATAATCCAGAGAGATGGTGTGGGGGGGGCGGTGGGGGTCAGGATTGGGAGTTCATGTACACTCATGGCTGATTCATGTCAATGTATAGCAAAATGAACACAGTATTGTAAAGCAAAACAAACTAAAAAATAAAAATTAATTAAAAAAAGAAATAAAACAGTAAATAAAATAAAATAAAATAAAAGTTACCCATGAACAAAAGACAAATTAGTTAAAGAACTATCTGTGGAAATCTTCATTTTACACTGAAATTCTCATATTATCTGAAGTTTACAACAGAATGTCATAATTCCATTATATAACAATAAAGATAGAGTTAGATNATAAAACAGTAAATAAAATAAAATAAAATAAAAGTTACCCATGAACAAAAGACAAATTAGTTAAAGAACTATCTGTGGAAATCTTCATTTTACACTGAAATTCTCATATTATCTGAAGTTTACAACAGAATGTCATAATTCCATTATATAACAATAAAGATAGAGTTAGATGTATCATTGATTTTGTTCCCACAGCAGTTAAACACTCATGAGATTTTTTTTTTCTTATTTTGTTTCCTTGTTTTTCACATTGATATCCACTGACTCCAAACTGACATCATGCGGAGCAAAGTGAGAAGGGGTTGAGAAATATTTAAAAGGTATAGGGAAATAATTTATCAATAGGAAAACAACACTAGCTATATGCACATTGCAAAAAGAAAGCAAAATGAAAACAGAAAAAGCAATCTTAGACATAGATGGAAACTATTGTTTTGTAAGTAGGCTTAAAATTAAATATATGTCAAAGTCAAGACATAAGCTTACTGGAAATCAATATTAAGGCAAAGTTGCATTCTTCCTCCTAGGAATATAGGAAGTAACAGGAACCAACTGCAATATATCCTGCATGTATGAATATTTATTATGACATTCAGTTTTAGAGAAAATGGCATATGAGTGCAACATAATATATGATACATTATGAGTGTGGGGTTATAAAACACAATACAAGTAGAAGTAACCTTAGACTAAGAGGCAAAAAGGTATGACATTTAACTCTCATATTATTAATATTAGGTTACCTTTAACAAGCCATTATGGGCATTGTTTTTTCTTTCCTTCTTTTTTTTTTAAATAAAATGAAGTGTATGTAATATATAGCTTTTAAAAGCTCTTCAGTTCATAAATTCTATGACCATTCAAAAAATTTAATTGAGGCTATCTTATTCTAATAAATTATTTTAATCTCATATTTTTCTCTAGCAATACAAGGAATGTAGTAATACAAAGAAATAAAAACCCTACATTTTAGTAAACATGTTTGGATGATAAACAGAAATAATATGTATTCTGACTCTGCAGTGAATTACTATTGTCCTGCCCCCTTTGTCTTACATGATCAGACTTTAAGATGTGTAACACCAATCCAAAGATTTCTAATTTGATAATAATATTTTCATTTATTATTTGAATGTTAAAAAGGCATACAATTTTATAATACTTTAATGTTTAAACTATTAAGTCTTTGTAAGGTGATAACTATGTATATATTTACTGTTTTTCTGAAAGCATACTTACTTTAGATCTTTATATGCACTATAGGATTCAGAATCACAGTACTGAGTACTTGTTGGTTAAGTGCCATGGAACATTCTATTATTAGAATGATATGGTGAATCTTTAATGTAAACTTAATTGGTTAAAAATAGATGAGATTGTTTAATGGATCCTTCACTGAATAATTAAATATACTTATGGGAAAATAAATAGCATAGATCTATCGTACCAGCATCCTAGAGCCTTCTTTCAAACTGTAAAAACTCAAGTTCTACTGTGAGACATTGAAAAGACATGATATTACACATAAATCCTGGGGGCTGCCACAAAACCAGAGTCAGCTGTCAGAATCTATAAACCTCCAGCATCACTGACTAGGACTAATGCTTATTATTTTTAATACACTGCTATGAATTATTTCCACTGGATAATTCCTTGTCTTTGTGCTCACAATGAAGGCCAAACAAACAGTTATGGGTGGCTGGCGATAAATCTACATCTGTGAATAAACTCTCCTGGGATCCTATGAAAGACTGTAATGAATTCAACACATGGTGCTAGTCCTAGAGGCAGACACATTCACACCATGAGGGAAGACAGTTAGGGTTTTTTAATAAAAATTAAATGTGAATCAGTGTGTGTGAAGCATTGCTGCTACTAACTGCGGCACTCTGGATTTAAACACACACACACCAGTTAAAGTGTATGAAGACACGCATTGATGAACAACTGCTAACTTGTTTGCTTTTGTTTCCAAAAATGTATTTCTATGCCCAGTTATTTTTTCCAGGCAAAACATACATAACTGAATATTAACTTTTAGTAGGCTATGTAGTTCAACTGCCTTTTTAAAGCAAGTAATATCTAAAATATACCTCTAGTAACTATTTTTCACTTATATTAATAAATCATTTTGCCTGCAGGTTATCTAATGAGAAAATTGTAAAAGATTCCTCACTTTTTTTTCTCATCAGAAAGTATGGATCATTTCTCTGATCTCTATTCTGTTCTATTTCCATGAACTGTTATTTCCAAGAGTGTAGGCGTAACTATGCCCTCACTTATGGCTCCTGGAGAGCCACAGTTACTCCTTGGCATTCACAGGAAATTGGTTCTGGGAGAACCCTCAAACCAGCCCGATGCTCAATTTCCTTACACAAAATGTGGTAGTAAAATATTTTTAAAAGTGTACTTAAAAAAAAAAACCTAATAAAGTAGAAATATGCAGTACTTAATTTTGCTTTACTTTAGCCTATACAAAGAGACAAAAATAAATGCTGTACTATTTCCATGAACTGTTATTTCCAAGAGTGTAGGCGTAACTATGCCCTCACTTATGGCTCCTGGAGAGCCACAGTTACTCCTTGGCATTCACAGGAAATTGGTTCTGGGAGAACCCTCAAACCAGCCCGATGCTCAATTTCCTTACACAAAATGTGGTAGTAAAATATTTTTAAAAGTGTACTTAAAAAAAAAAACCTAATAAAGTAGAAATATGCAGTACTTAATTTTGCTTTACTTTAGCCTATACAAAGAGACAAAAATAAATGCTGTTTCAAGATAACATAGTCAGATTAAAAGGAAGGCTCATGTCAATATTACATCTGAATCAGATTACTGCAATTTGTTTTTAGAAATACCAGATATTTCACATAGAAATATAAGATTGTGATATATGTAAACTTACTTTTGTAAATTAATTTGTCTAGAGAAGACATTCTATAAATAAAAATGTGCAAATAAATACAATCTAATTATGTATCTTAACAATTAACATTTAGAATATATATTTATATGTATTATATAACATGGCAATTAGATCAGAACAAAAGGAAAATGAATTCTATAATACATTAGGTTATTCTAGTACTGGTAATTTTTCCCAGTTTATTATGAACAGTGGTTCTTCTGGTAAAAAAGATAGACAAAGCTTTTGAGGATTTTGTGCTGAGAAAGTGGAAAGATCAAAGTGAATGCCTCTTCTCCTTTCCTTTGACATAAACCAGTAGATGTTAACACAGGCCCTTAAATTCAACTAGATAGAATTATGGTAAGAAAAATCATGACCTTCTCTTCAAAAATGCCTACACAAAAGTAGCTTGCACAGAAGTATCATACAGAAAGAGTAAATATCACTAAACAATCTTACTTTAATAAATTATCCTCACTAAATATACCTTATTAGATTATATTCATAAATAAATCTTACATTCAGTTCAGTTCAGCCAGTCGCTCAATGCGTCCAACTCTTTGTGACCCCACGGACTGCAGCACACCAGGCCATCCTGTCCATCACCATTTCCCAGAGCTTGCTCAAACTCATGTCCATGAGTCAGTAATGCTGTCCAACGATCTCATCCTCTGTCGTCCCCTTCTCCTCCCGCCTTCAATCTTTCCCAGCATCAGGGTCTTTTCAAATGAGTCAGCTCTTCCTATCAGGTGGCTAAAGTATTGGAGTTTTTAGAGTCAACATCAGTCCTTCCGATGAATATTCAGGACTGATTTCTTTTAGATAGAAATGTTAACACAGGCCCTTAAATTCAACTAGATAGAATTATGGTAAGAAAAATCATGACCTTCTCTTCAAAAATGCCTACACAAAAGTAGCTTGCACAGAAGTATCATACAGAAAGAGTAAATATCACTAAACAATCTTACTTTAATAAATTATCCTCACTAAATATACCTTATTAGATTATATTCATAAATAAATCTTACATTCAGTTCAGTTCAGTCCAGTCGCTCAATGCGTCCAACTCTTTGTGACCCCACGGACTGCAGCACACCAGGCCATCCTGTCCATCACCATTTCCCAGAGCTTGCTCAAACTCATGTCCATGAGTCAGTAATGCTGTCCAACGATCTCATCCTCTGTCGTCCCCTTCTCCTCCCGCCTTCAATCTTTCCCAGCATCAGGGTCTTTTCAAATGAGTCAGCTCTTCCTATCAGGTGGCTAAAGTATTGGAGTTAATTCAGTTCAGTTCAGTCCAGTCGCTCAATGCGTCCAACTCTTTGTGACCCCACGGACTGCAGCACACCAGGCCATCCTGTCCATCACCATTTCCCAGAGCTTGCTCAAACTCATGTCCATGAGTCAGTAATGCTGTCCAACGATCTCATCCTCTGTCGTCCCCTTCTCCTCCCGCCTTCAATCTTTCCCAGCATCAGGGTCTTTTCAAATGAGTCAGCTCTTCCTATCAGGTGGCTAAAGTATTGGAGTTTTTAGAGTCAACATCAGTCCTTCCGATGAATATTCAGGACTGATTTCTTTTAGATAGACGGTTTGGATTTCCTTGCAGTGCAAGGGACTCTCAAGACTCTTCTCCAACACCACAGTGAAAAAGCATCAATTCTTGGTCACTCAGCGTCTTTATAGTCCAACTCTCACGTCCATACATGACCAGTGGAAAAACCATAGCTGTGACTAGATGGACCTTTACTGGCAAAGTAATGTCTCTGCTTTTTAACATGCTGTCTAGATTGGTCATAACTTTTCTTCCAAGGAGCAAGTGTCCTTTAATTTCATGGCTGCATTCACCATCTGCAGTGATTTTGAAGCCCCAAAATAAGTCTGTCACTGTTTCTACTGTTTCCCCCATCTATTTCCCATGAAGTGATGGGACCAGATGCCATGATCTTAGTTTTCTGAATGATGAATTTTGAGCCAACTTTTTCACTCTCTTCTTTCACTTTCATCAGAAAGCTCTTTAGTTCTTCTTCGCTTTCTGACATAAGGGTGGTATCATCTGCATATCTGAGGTTATTGCTATTTTTCCTGGCAATTTGATTCCAGTTTGTGCTTCATCCAGTCCAGCATTTCTCAAGATGTACTCTGCATGTAAGTTAAATGAGCAGGGTGACAATACACAGCCTGGATGTACTCCTTTCCCAATTTGGAACCAGTCTGTTGTTCCATGTCCAGTTCTAACTGTTGCTTCTTGACCTGAATACAGATTTCCAGGAGGCAGGTAAGATGGTCTGGTATTCCCATCTCTTGAAAAATTTTCCAGTTTGTTGTGATCCACACAGTCAAAGGCTTTGGCATAGTCAATAAAGCTGAAGTAGATGGTTTTTCTGGAACTCTCTTGTTTTTTTTGTTTTGTTTTGTTTTGTTTTTTGATGATCCAACAGATATTGGCAGTTTGATCTCTGGTTTCTTTGCCTTCTCTAAATCCAACTTGAACATCTGGAAGTTAATAGTTCATGTACTGTTGAAGCCTGGCTTTGAGAATTTTGAACAATACTTTGCTAGTGTGTGAGATGAGTACAATTGTACATCTTACACTAACAATTCACTGAAAGTTTTTGGTATATAAAATAAGCATTATTTTTCCATGATTTATTTTCAAACTAAGATTTGGTAGAATCTGTTTTTATATGTTTGTTTACACAATGCAGTTTAATATATGCTTATAGAAGTTAATACAGAAGAAAATATGGGAGCGATACTTTGCTGAACCACCCACAATAAACTGGACATGTTCCTAGAGAGATATTCAGTTTCAATAGATGGTCACTTTGGGTGATAACACTACTAACCAATGCAACCTTAAGTGATGACTAGGTAAACAAAGACTATACAAAGATGCCATTAAATAAATATCTGTTGATTTAAGAATGGCTTACCAAAGTAGTATTAACAACTCTTCTATGGAATGATCTGGGTAACACTTCACACTGCAGCCTGCACTTGCACTATCATTAGACTTTCCAATCAAGAAAATTTCTCTTGTGAATTAATCTTGTGAATTAAAATATTTTACTAAAAGTCAATTGCAAATCTTATATCTAACAGGTTATTGCCAACTCACCTAAACTCATTAAAGAGAAATTTATCAAATTAATCATAAATCACAATACAAAGACTGTAACTGAATGAATAAAATACAAGGCATTTGATGGATGAATAGAACAGTAATTTCAATCACGTTGTATAATCAAGCATTCCTTTTGTCTTTTCATATTCTTAATTAGAAAATCTACACATTTCCTTATATCTAGTGATTCTTAAATGATGTTTTATAAGTAAATGGGTACAAATTGTTCTTTTAGGAAAACTTTTGTGTTAAAACCTGAAATATTTTCCACATCTTTGCCATCTAATAATCATGCCATCTAATGGCTAACTGCCCAATTCTTTTATGCCTATGTTACATGTTATTTTGTGTACGATCATGGGTTTTATACCATACAGTGTACTCCAAGGCTATACAGAATATGAGAGAAGAAAAAGAATCTGGAAAAATTCTAAGGAACCACCTTCACATACCCATGTTTTGTTATGGAAGTTGTGTGGAGGGGCAAGATTTTATGTCTTCAACAGGATATATGAAAAGTGGAAGATTTTAGCTTATAAAAATATAATTAAATATATCTAACTATATCGCATATTCCAGTGTAGTAAAGATTAAATTGGTGATGCTTCTCAGATGGCTCAGTGGTAAAGAATCCGCCTGCCAAGCAGGAGACAAAGGTTCAGTCCCTAGGTTGAGAAGATCCCCTGGAGAAGGAAATGGCAACCAATCCTTTTTTGCCAAGGAAATCCCAAGGACAGAGAAGCCTGACAGTCTACAGTCCATGGAGCGCCAAGAGTCAGACATGACTTAGTGACTAAACAGAAGCAATAGTGAAGATCACATCACTTATCTAGAATTAAGTGATATCTATCCCTTAATAGTGTCCCTAATATTATGACAAAACTTTAAACATTACTCTATATGATTGCTTACCAATAGCTTCTGAATGAAATTTCTTTTAAATTCTTTTAGAAAGTTTTAGCAACTCTAGCTATTATGAACATATATATCTAATAGAAGCAGTAACTGTAGAGACCAAATGCATTTCCAATGACCATATAATTATGAAAGGGGAACACTAAAATTTGAACATCACAGTGTTAATTCAAACACCAATACAGTATACTTACACATATATATGGAATTTAGAATGATGGCAATGATAAACCTGTACGCAAGACAGTAAAAGAGACACAGATGTATAGAACGGCCTTCTGGACTCTGTGGGAGAGGGAGAGGGTGGGATGGGTTGGCAGAGTGGCAGTGTAACATGTGTAATATCATAGGTAAAACGAATCGCCAGTCCAGGTTTGATGCAGGATGCAGGATGCTTGGGACTGATGCACGGGAATAATCCAGAGAGAGGGTGTGGGGCGGGAGTGGGGAGGTGGGGGTCGGGATTGGGAGTTCATGTACACTCGTGGCTGATTCATGTCGATATGTAGCAAAACGAATACAGTATTGTAAAGCAAAACAAAAAAAAGTTAATTCTGTAGAGTTACCATAAAAACAAAAAACAAAGTTCATATCTATTTTATTGTGAGAAAATTTAGGTAAATGTCATTTGAAAATGATCATTTGAAGATGAAACAATTATATGAGAAATTTCATATTTGGAATATTGATCAATATATGAATATTTTGAAGTGACAGATGCTTTGACTTTGAGAATTAACATTATCAATTCAGTACTTGAGAGAATGACTTACTACCTGATAGATGCCTTATATCAGTTAGTGTACACAAATGTGTATATGAGTTTAGTAATTATTTATACTAATCTATTAGTTTATACTCATAGATTCATATTCATGTATGTAATTCTGTAAGTTTTATAAATCCATAGGTTTTTAGGGACAAAAGGTCTAGATCTTCTCATCATCATAATTATTATTGCAATGGCATCAGATTAATGCTGCTGTTTATAATTCATTTGTTTTCTTTTGCATTTTATTAGAATAGGGAGAAATGTAGCATACTTCAAAGGCAGAGTTTTGAAAATAGATTTAAGAGTATTATTAAGTGCGCTTTACTTGTTAAATTTTAAAATTGTTCCTTTTAGCACAAAGATGCATGATTATTTAGTTTAATTATTCATGATGCTTTACAAATTAAAATGGATATCAGATACCAAAAATTATTTTATATCCCTAGGGAAGTAAATATTAAAAACAGTATTAAAGTATTCTGTATGAGGAAAATTTAAAACATGAAATTATTGATAACAGTTAAAATACTGAAGCAAGCAAAAATGGCAAAGTAATTCTATCCTTCAGCTTCAGTTTTACTGAAGGGTTAGGTAAAATATGCCTGAAGAAAAGAAAGAGATTTAGTAACCTGAAAATAATTTTCTAAATAATTTTTTAGCTTATCATTAAAAATAAGATGAGTTATATATATACAAGGCATTGAAACATATTGTTAAATTCACTTTGAACAGAGAGATAGAGAAGAGACACACATACACACAAAGAGTGAGAGAGAGAGTGCTCCATTTGTACATACATTTTGCCTAAAACTACTGCCTAAAATCCTCAACAAAGAACACAGGGGAAATGTACCTCATTAATCCTACTATTATACGAAAAACACATATTTATATCGGATTTGCACTATGACTTAGAAGTGTTTCAGTTCAGTTCAGTCGCTCAGTCGTGTCCGACTCTTTGTGATCCCATGAATCGCAGCACGTCAGGCCTCCCTGTCCATCACCAACACCCGGAGTTCACCCAAACCCATGTGCATCGAGTCGCTGACACCATCCAGCCATCTCATCTTCTGTCGTCCCCTTCTCCTCTAGCCCTCAATCTTTGGCAGCATCAGTGTATTTTCAAATGAGTCAGATCTTTGCATCAGGTGGCCAAAGTAATTAGAGTTTCAGCTTCGACATTAGTCATTCCAATGAACATCCAGGACTGATCTGCTTTAGGAGGGACTGGTTGGAAATTATTGCAGTCCAAGGGATTCTCAAGAGTGTTCTCCAACACCAGTGTTCAAAAGCATCAATTCTTCGGTGCTCAGCCTTCTTCACAGTCCAATTCTCACATCCATACATGACCACAGGAAAAACCATAGCCTTGACTAGACGGACCTTAGTCAGCAAAGTAATGTCTCTGCTTTTAAATATGCTATCTAGGTTGGTCATAACTCTTCTTCCAAGGAGTAAGCGTCTTTTAATTTCATGGCTGCAATCACCATCTGCAGTGATTTTGGAGGCCAGAAAAATAAAGTCAGCCATGGTTTCCACTGTTTCCCCATTTATTTACCATGAAGTGATGGGACTGGATGCCATGATCTTAGTTTTCTGAATGTTGAGCTTTAAGCCAACTTTTTCACTCTCCTTTTTCACTTTCATTAAGAGGCTCGTTAAACCTTAGTCAGCAAAGTAATGTCTCTGCTTTTAAATATGCTATCTAGGTTGGTCATAACTCTTCTTCCAAGGAGTAAGCGTCTTTTAATTTCATGGCTGCAATCACCATCTGCAGTGATTTTGGAGGCCAGAAAAATAAAGTCAGCCATGGTTTCCACTGTTTCCCCATTTATTTACCATGAAGTGATGGGACTGGATGCCATGATCTTAGTTTTCTGAATGTTGAGCTTTAAGCCAACTTTTTCACTCTCCTTTTTCACTTTCATTAAGAGGCTCGTTACTTCTTCACTTTCTGCCATAAGGGTGGTATCATCTGCATATCTGAGGTTATTGATATTTCTCCCACAATCTTGATTCCAGCTTGTGCTTCATCCAGCCCAATGTTTCTCATGATGTACTCTGCATAGAGGTTAAATAAGCGGGGTGACAATATACAGCCTTGACATATTCTTTTTCCTATTTGAAACCAGTCGGTTGTTCCATGTCCAGTTCTAACTGTTGCTTCCTGACCTGCATATAGGCCTCTCAAGAGGCAGGTCAGGTGGTCTAGTATTCCAATCTGTTTCAGAATTTTCCACAGCTTTTTGTGATCCACACAGTCAAAGGCTTTGGCATAGTAAACAAAGCAGATATAGATATTTTTCTGGAAATTTCATTCTTTTCTGATGATCAAGAGGATGTTGGGAATTTGATCTCTGGTTCCTCTGCCTTTTCTAAAACCAGCTTGAACATCAGGAAGTTCATGGTTCACATATTGCTGAAGCTTGGCTTGGAGAATTTTGAGCATTACTTTACTAGCATGTGAGATGAGTGCAATTGTGCGGTAGTTTGAGCATTCTTTGGCATTGCCTTTCTTTTCACAATATCATCTTTTAGGATTGAAATACCTCGACTGGAATTCCATCACCTCCACTAGCTTTGTTCATAGTGATTCTTCCTAAGGCCCACTTGACTTCACATTCCAGGATGTCTGGCTCTAGATGAGTGATCACACCATCGTGATTATGTGGGTCATGAAGATCTTTTATGTACACTTCTCCTGTGTATTCTTGCCACCTCTTGTTAATATCTTCTGCTTCTGTTAGGTCCCTACCATTTCTGTCCTTTATTAAGCCCATCTTTGCATGAAATGTTCCCTTGGTGTCTCTAGTTTTCTTGATGAGATCTAGTCTTTCGCATTCTGTTGTTTTTCTCTATTTCTGTTCATTGTTCACTGAGGAAGGCTTTCTTATCTCTCCTTGCTATTCTTCGGAACTCTTCATTCAAATGAATATATCTTTCCTNTTTGCATGAAATGTTCCCTTGGTGTCTCTAGTTTTCTTGATGAGATCTATCTTTCGCATTCTGTTGTTTTTCTCTATTTCTGTTCATTGTTCACTGAGGAAGGCTTTCTTATCTCTCCTTGCTATTCTTCGGAACTCTTCATTCAAATGAATATATCTTTCCTTTTCTCTTTTGCTTTTCACTTCCCTTCTTTTCACAGCTCTTTTCAAGGCCTCTTCAGACAGCCACTTTGCTTTTTGTCTTTTCTTTTTGGGGGGATGGTCTTGTTTCCTGTCTCCTGTACAATGTCACAAACTTCCGTCCATAGTTCACCAGGCACCCAGTCTATCAGATCTAGTCCCTTAAAGCTATTTCTCACTTCCCTGTATTGTCATAATGGATTTGATTTAGGGCATACCTGGATGGTCTAGTGGTTTTCTCCACTTTGTTCAATTTCAGTCTGAATTTGGCAATAAGGATTTCATGATCCAAGCCACTGTCAGCTTCTGGTCTTGTTTTTGCTAACTGTATAGAGCTTCTCTATCTTTGGCTGCAAAGAATATAATCAATCTGATTTCAGTATCACCCATCTGGTGATATCCACGTGTAGAGCCTTCTCTTGTGTTGTTGGAAGAGGGTGTTTGCTATGACCAGTGCATTCTCTTGGCAGAACTCTATTACCCTTTGCCCTGCTTCATCCTGTACTCCAAGGCCAAATTTGCCTGTTACTCCAGGTGTTTCTTGACTTCCTACTTTTGCATTCCAGTCCCCTATAATGAAAAGGACATCTTTTGTGGGTGTTAGTTCTAGAAGGTCTCTTAGGTCTTCATAGATGTGTTCAATTTCAACTTCTTCAGCGTTACTGGTCAGGGCATAGACTTGGATTACCGTGATATTGAATGGTTTGCCTTGGAAATGAATAGAGATAATTCTATCATTTTTGAGATTGCATCCAAGTACTGCATTTTGGACTCTTCTGTTGATTTTGATGGCTACTCCATTTCTTCTAGGTGTTTTTGGAATATATATTCATAAATGTCTTCACATTTGTTATGCTTTCCTGAATACTTTTAATGTGCTAAAGTTTGCATAACATAAACATTCACCTTTATAATTAAATACAATATTCAGTGATATTAATTATAATCACAACATTGTACAGTCATCAGTATTGTATATTTCCAAAACTTTTTCATTACTACAAACAGTAACGTGTAACCATTTAGTAATGATTCCTATTTTGCATTCCTCCAAGTCCATAGTATAATAGGTTCCATTTTAAAATTTCACTTTGAAAACAAGGCAGTGAATTTTAATCCTTGTATTAAATTCTTTAAGAAAGTATGAATTACAATTCCTGAAAGATTTCAACATACTCTCATCATTGCCTCAAGTGATGGCTTGACTTGATTATCAATAAATCTTTTAAAATAACAACAAATGCTGAGTAAATCAAATATAAGTAGGTATTGACCTTTGACAACTTCTAGCAAGATATGGACTATCATTCTTCATATGTAAATACATAATAGTGGTGGTTTAGTCTCTAAGTAATGTCTGACTCTTGTGACCCAATGGACTGTAGCCTGCCAGGCTCCTCTGTCCATGGGATTTTCCAGGCAAGAATACTGGAGTGGGTTTCCATTTCCTTCTCCATAAACATATAATATTTACCAGAAAAAGAATATACAGACTTTATAAATATAGTGGACTGCAGAGTTTATAGAATATATAAAGGTCCCTAATAAAATCAAATGGAGTTCCATTAACCTTATATAATTAGAACTGGACATGGAACAACAGACTGGTTCAAAATAGGAAAAGGAGTACGTCAAGGCTGTATATTGTCACCCTGCTTATTTAACTTATATGCAGAGTACATCATGAGAAATGCTGGACTGGAAGAAACACAAGCTGGAATCAAGATTGCTGGGAGAAATATCAATAACCTCAGATATGCAGATGACACCACCCTTATGGCAGAAAGTGAGGAGGAGCTAAAAAGCCTCTTGTTGAAAGTGAAAGAGGAGAGTGGAAAAGTTGGCTTAAAGCTCAACATTCAGAAAACGAAGATCATGGCATCTGGCCCCATCACTTCATGGGAAATAGATGGG
>SJXQ01010079.1:0-162511 GCA_006408695.1 Aepyceros melampus
GGAATTCCATCACCTCCACTAGCTTTGTTCATAGTGATGCTTTCTAAGGCCCACTTGACTTTACATTCCAGGATGTCTGACTTTAGGTGAGTTATCACATCATCATGATTATCTTGGTCTTGAAGCTCTTTTTTGTATAGTTATTCTGTGTATTCTTGCCACCTCTTCTTAATATCTTCTGCTTCTGTTAGGTCCAGACCAGTTCTGTTCTTTATCAAGCCCATCTTTGCATGAAATGTTCCCTTGGTATCTCTAATTTTCTTGAAGAGATCTCTAGTCTTTCCCATTCTGTTGTTTTCCTCTGTTTCTTTGCGTTGATCACTGGGGACGGCTTTCTTATCTCTTCTTGCTATTCTTTGGAACTTTGCATTCAGATGCTTGTATCTTTCCTTTTCTCCTTTGCTTTTCCCCTCTCTTCTTTTCACAGCTATTTGTAAGGCCCCCCGAGACAGCCGTTTTGCTCTTTTGCATTTCTTTTCCATGGTGTTGGTCTTGATCCCTGTCTCCTGTACAATGTCACAAACCTCCATCCATAATTCATCAGGCGCTCTATCTATCAGAGGTCTAGTCCCTTAAATCTATTTCTCACTTCCACTGTATAATCATAAGGGATTTGATTTAGGTCCTACCAGAATGGCAGGTCACTCAGTTCAGTTCAGTTCAGTAGCTCAGTCATGTCCGAGTCTTTGTGACCCCATGAATTGTAGCACACCAGGCCTCCCTGTCCATCACCAACTCCCGGAGTTCACTCAGACTCACGTTCATCGAGTCAGTGATGCCATCCAGCCATCTCATCCTCTGTCGTCCCCTTCTCCTCCTGCCCCCAGTCCCTCCCAGCATCAGAGTCTTTTCCAATGAGTCAACTCTTCGCATGCGGTGGCCAAAGTACTGGAGTTTCAGCTTTAGTATCATTCCTTCCAAAGAAATCCCAGAGCTGATCTCCTTCAGAATGGACTGGTTGGATCTCCTTGCAGTCCAAGGGACTCTCAAGAGTCTTCTCCAACACCACAGTTCAAAAGCATAATTCTTTCGGCGCTGAGCCCTCTTCACAGTCCAACTCTCACATCCATACATGAACACAGGAAAAACCATAGCCTTGACTAGACGGACCTTAGTCGGCAAAGTAATGTCTCTGCTTTTAGATATGCTATCTAGGTTGGTCATAACTTTTCTTCCAAGGATAACTCACTACAAATCAGAAAATATTCTTTTCCCATTGTTTAAAAGTGACTTCACAATCTGCTTGAACTGCAAGTAGTTTTATGTTTCATACTTATATTTGAGAAGGAAAAAAAAACATGAATTTTTGTTAGAATTTGGAACTTTATTTTGGCCAGAATCACTTTGGCAACTTGCCGAGCCAAGGCAACCTTTGTATACCAAGGTGGTGTATGAAAAAGAAGACTTCATTCATAGTGAGAGCACCTGGTTTTAAGTTCTAGCAAAATGGTTTGCCTGATAGGATGTTTTAGGCAAATCATTTATCCTCAAAAAGCTTCAGTGTTTTCATCTTTGAGATCCTGGATTTCTGTAAGAATCAAGTGAGAAAATATGTAACTACTAGGCACCTCTTCAAGTGATATACAGATGTAAAATGCTGTGATCAAAGAAAAATTTAGATTTTATGGTACCCAAAGCTTATACAATTTGAGGGAAGGCAGCTTTTTAAGGAGAAAAATACAAAAGTATATTTTAAAAATTTTACAAGACCATGTGACCATATGAACACCTCAGTAGGACCTCTCCCAAGGTTTGGAAAGAAGCCTGTGGTAGTGAACATCCAGGAAACTTACGAGTGAGTAGCTTTACCTGTATGTTATTATTACAGCCTTACAAAATGCCAGAGTTGGGAGTGGCCATGCCTGCCACCTGATGGGGCTTCACACCTGTTTTCTCCCAATAAAGAAACCTCTTTGGAAACAAAATTTTACTTGGAGGAACAGAACAGAAAACAGAAAAGAGGAGCTGAAGTTAGGACATGGGAATTAGTTATAACTGTGTCTGTGTGTTCTCCTCCTCCGTGGGTACCTAAGAGCTTCAGCTGAAGTGAATTTAGAGAAACCGTGTATTTCATTTATTTGAAGGATGCCTTCCCTCATTTTAACTACTGTAAAACCAGGACGTACCTTATAGTTGTTCTTGAGCCTGCAGTAATTGTTGCCTGTGTATGCTCTTCAGTTCAGTTCAGTTCAGTTCAGTTTAGTCACTCAGTCGTGTCTGACTCTTTGCAACCCCATGAATCGCAGCACACCAGGCCTCCCTGTCCATCACCAACTCCCAGAGTTCACTCACACTCACGTCCATCAAGTCGGTGATGCCATCCAGCCATCTCATCCTCAGTCGTCCCCTTCTCCTCCTGCCCCCAATCTTTCCCAGCATCAGAGTCTTTTCCAATGAGTCAACTCTTCGCATGAGGTGGCCAAAGTACTGGAGTTTCAGCTTTAGCATCATTCCTCCCAAAGAAATCCCAGGGCTGATCTACTTGGTTGTAATTCCTGATTATATGATTGGATAAATGCAGCCCATTGAAGTTTCAGGCAATACATCATTTAAGAACCATTTCAGGTAGGAACTTGCATTGTTGTGTAAACCATTCTGTTGACACTTTGGGGAAAGATCAAGGAAGGGTCTCAGAGGCTTAGAGGAAAAACCAAGAGATAGTAGCAGAGCCCTCTCCGGATATCTGCATTGTCGGTGTTCTTGATGTCCAGAGGACAATGTCATATGGCAAGCAAGGGCTTCTGTGACACTAGTTTAGGAGTGAATGTGAAGAAGACGTGGGAATCCCTTAACTAATGTACATTTAATGTACATCCCTTATTTAATGTACATTTTCCTTCTTATGTATGTACTTTGAGTTCCTTTGTAATTATAAAAAAATTTTTTAACTTAGTGAAAAGAAAGCATTATGTTGTAATTTAATTGGCAGCATTTCTTAGTGGTGAATAAAACAGCAATGTTCCTTCAAAGTGATGGCAGTGAAGTCAATGAAATATGATACTTCTAAAACCGTTTAGTTTAATTCTCTCTTTAGAAGCGTGCCCAAGGCAATATGGCTGGCTCTTCAGGACATAATGAACTAGTTGCAAATATTTTTCATGCAGTTGTTCCCTAGTTAGCCTCAGACTAGAACCCTCACTCTTTGTTTCACTAATCATATTTGTTATGATTTTGAAATGCTTAGGATCTGTATTTCCTACTAAAATATAAGTTCCTTGAGAGCAAGGATTAAGTCTGTCTTGTTTACTGCCTGGTGGCAAGATGCTTAGTAGCAAATCATCAATAGATTTTCCACTGGAGGGTGGATGGGTGAATGAAGGGAAGGGTAAATGGAGAAAGGGATAGATGGATAGATGAACGGAGAAAGGGAGGGATGAGGGGAGGGATAGATGGCGGGGTAGAAAGGACTAAAACATTTTCTACTCAGATTGAGGCTACAAGATACTTGGATAAGGTGGTGTTATATATGGCAGTTGATGTACTGATACAAGTAGGCACTGAGTGAAGGAAATAATGACTCCGGTTTGTCTGCTTGTTGCCTTTCTGCTCACCCCAATAGAGAGCCTTTCCACTGGGACAAGAATATGGTTGTTTCTCAAGGAGGGCAGGAAGGAAAAGCACTGGACCGAGAGAGATACCCTGCTTGTCAGGGTAAAGGAAGCTGAAAGGGAGGATGTGGGTGTAGGACGAGGGAGGTGTCCTTGACATGGGCAGCACAGCTTCCTCTAGTTCTGGTCTGGTGGGGCCCCAGTGAGACTCTCATAATGTAAACTGACTGCAGCAGGCTGCCTGCTTCTCCATGGAGAGTCCACAGGGCTCCCTTGATGCCTTGCCTCTTGGTTATCTGCAGTGACTGCTCTATTAGTTTTCCATCTGTTCCTTTATTTGAAATGGATCAAATCTCATATAACAAGAGAAAGTCATGTAAATGCCCCTGACCTCTGTAACAGAATGAGAGGGACAGATTTACTGATTTACTCTTGCCCTGGTGGCTTGGAGTCAGCCAGAGGCCGGCCTTATTTTTCAGGTCTTTTCTCAGTGGTGTTTCATCTACACATTCTTGTGTCCATTAGTGTAGCGATTATTTTTGACTGTCTGAACATGTATAGCAGTCAGTTTTATGAGAAGGCAATCTCATGCACCTAAAACGGATGCAAACTTCTACTTAAACCAATCTTCAAGTCTCAAGTTTCTTAATCTATAAAATGAAAGTGTTGTCCTGTTTGCAAGGTTTTCCGGAAGGTTAAATTAGAAGACAGATGTGAACCATTTTGAAAAATACTAACTGCTTTAAAAGGATAGATAATCTTAAATGGTGTCAGAGATTTCTTTAAGTTTTCTCTTCAATCTTGCTCTCACTCCTGGAAGACTCATGGGGACATCTCCGTGGGAAAAGAAGGCCAAGTAAATGTAGCTCCAAGGCCCATTTTGTCATGAGTATTTAAGAAGTCTGATTTCCTGTTGAAACTTATCCTCCCTTCATTTCCTTTTCAGGCAGAGCGCCTCTTACAATCATAGTTCTTTCCATTGTCTTTGGAGAAGCAGTGCCTCTAAGCCCTGTTTAGCTCCCAGTGTTGGGCACTAGCTAAGCCCCTGCCTCCCTGATGACTCACTCTCACTAGCTGCCAGTGCAGCCTCACCTGATGTCTGTCTGTCTAGGGTTTCCCTTTGTTGGTCCTTTTGTTTTTAAATTTTATTAAAATATTTACAATGTTGCATTACTTTCCTCTGTACAACAAAGTGACTCAGTTATACATAAATCTACATTCTTTTTCATATCCTTTCCCGTTATGGTTTGTCACAGGGTCCTGAACACAGTTCCCTGTGCTATACTGTAGGACCTTGTTTATCCATCCTGTATGTAAGAGTTTGCCTCTGCTAGTCCCAAACTCCCATTCCTTCCCTTCCCTACCGCCTCCTGCCACCTTGGCATATGACTGTTCTCTATGTCTGTGAATCTGTTTTTGTTTTGTAGGTATGTTGATTTGTATCATATTTTAGATTCTGCATATAAGATACCATACGGTATTTGTCTTTCTCTGTCTGACTTATTTTGCTTAGTGTGATCATCTCTTGGTTCACCCATGTTGCTGCAGATGGCATTATTTCATTTTTTAATGGCTGAGTAATATTCCTTTGTATGTATTAATATGTGCTATATCTTCTTTATCCATTCATCTGTCTATGGAAACTTAGATTGGTTGGCTATCTTGGCTATTGTAAATAGTGCTGCTATGAACATAGCAGTGCATGTATCTTTTTTAATTTCCTGATTTTCCTTTGCTTGCAAGTGTTTCTTCTCACACAGCTAGACAAGACATACTTCGTATCCCTTGTTGTTCAGTAGACCAAACCATCTGATTACTAATCCTAGCATGGGAGCTCTGGTTGTTCATATCTAAATAGTTATTTAATGTAAGATACTAGCCAAAAGGATATTCTAAAAGACATGCAAAAATAAAAGACTCTCCCCCAACAATATCTCATTAATGTACTAAGCAAATTCTGATACCTCCATGTCTCCAATTAGTAGACCGAAATGCTAGTAATATTTGCAAGTTATTTTCACCTAAAGAAAGAAATTAAGTCTCCAAGTACACATTCATAGCCTGCAAGGAGTTTGCCCTAGACAAAAGGTTGAACTGTTTGTTATTCTTCAGGCTCCTAGGCCATGCTGTACACCAATCACATTTCACTGAAATTATTAGTATAGACATTTGTCTCTTAGACATTTAGAATGTAAGCTATAGCAAGGTAGAGTCTGTGATTATGGGGTCTTGGAAATGCTAGCCCCTAGCAGAGTCTGAAAATAACAGATCCTCACAAAATGTTTTTGGACCAAAATGATCCACAAGTAGCTGTGAAAATGCAGTTAGCTTCTCTAGGAAAACATTGAAGATCAGAGTGATTTCAAATTTAGCCATGCCAGTTGCTTAGTTTCACTTGTAGAATCTCGGTTTCAATCGTGTCAACAACTTTAAAAATTTGAGTACAACCACCTGCAAGTAAAAAGTCACAGATGGGGAAGTTTTCCCGAAGAAATATTGCCTGAGCCTCTTGAGACAAGTGCAGTTATTGGATCTCCTGGCTAGTGCCTTTTGCTCATCCTTATGGATTCTCAGATATAAATGTTACCTCTCAGGCCATCCTACTCAGAAATAAGGGGAGTTTCACCAAGACAAGTCATCTCCTGTTTCTGAAAAATTGAATATGGTTTCATCTTGATTTTCAGATGACTCCATAGGAACATATCACTGGTAGGTTTGACATCATTTGCTGTTTCATGACCTGTACCTGAAATGCACACAGATTATAAAACATCAGCCAGCAGAGGGTGTTCTTTGATTTTCACCTTGCTCAAATCTAATCTCACTTCAGATCTTCAGGATTTCTTAAGTAGAGTACATGGATGGAGTTTAGGATATCCATGAATTCCCCTGAAATGGTAGCCACAATTTTTCTGAGAATAGAACCCATGACTTTCATTAGATTCTCAGAGGAATCTATGTTTCAACCAGTGGTTAAGTACTGCTGCTAATTGTTTTGTATTCTCTTCATAACTATCAAAATACAGTAGAGATTAGCAACCTGCATACCTGAAATTTTTCCTATATCCAAATAATAATAATGATGATAACAATAATACCATGACTAGCATATATATTGAACACTGTGTGGCGGGTACTATAGTCAGTTCCTAATGAGAATTTTATTACTTAATCTTCACAACACCCTAAGGGTAGGTCATTTAAAAAAAAAATTATAGTTAGTTTAGAGCGTTGTCTTGTTTCCAGGGCCTGCTTCTCATGAATGTGGTGGTGTGGTGTGTGTGCTTGTCTGGGCCAGGTGTGGGTGTGCCTGGGCACTCATGTGCCCAGGAATGTACATATCTCAGTGATACTGGACACCACCTCACAGTTCTCTGGAAACCATGCCCTTGACTCATATTCTGAAAACAAATTCTTATGCTTGATCTTAAAGCAAGAACAGAGAATGGTGTATGAGAAGCAGTAAATGTTTTATAGCAAAAATTATACAACTTTGTTTGAAGATAAATGTATATATATATTTTTAATTTAAATCAAGTATAATTGATTTGCAATGTTGTTAGTTTCAGGTGTACAGCAAAGTGATTCATATCTTCCAGAGTTTTCCTTACAGGTTATTATAAAATATTATTGGTTATCTATTTCATCTACAGTAGTGTGTATATGTTAATCTCATCCTCCTAATTTATCCCTCCCCACATATTCCCCTTTGGTAACCGTAAGTTTGTTTTCTATGTCTGTGAGTCTATTTCTATTTTATAAATAAGTTCATTTGTATCATTTTTTTAGATTCCATATATAAGTGTTATTATATATTTGTTTTGGGCGTACTTCACTTAATACATAATCTCTAAGTCTATCCATATTTCTGCAAATTTCATTAGTGCATTCTTTTTATAGCTGGGTAATAATACTATTTTATATGCATATGCTGTGCTGTGCTTAGTCGCTCAGTTACGTCTGACTCTTTGCAGCCCCATGAACTGTAGCCCACCAGGCTCCTCTGTCCATGGGGATTCTCCAGGCAAGAATACTGGAGTGGGTTGCCATGCCCTCCTACAGGGATCTTCCCAACCCAGGGATCTAACCCAGATCTCCCACATTGCAAGCAGATTCTTACCATCTGAGCCACCAGGGAAGCCCTTATATGCATATATCTGTCTGTGTGTGTGTATATAAAATGTGTGTATAAAATATATATACCACATCTTCTTTATCCATTCATCCACCAATGGACATTTAGATTGTTGCCATGTCTTGGATACTGTAAATAGTCCTGCAGTTGAACATTGGGGTGCATGTATCTTTTTGAATTAGTTTACTCTGGGTACATGCCCACAAGTGTAACAGCAGGATCATATGGTAGTTGTATTTTTAGTTTTTTAAGGAACCTCCATACTGTTCTCCATAGTAGCTGCAACAATTTACATTCCCACCAATAGTGTAGAAGGGTTCCTTTTTCTTTACCTAAAGGTAGATACTTTTATTATCCTTGTTTCAGATAAGGAAGCTAAGAGCCCCTCCCCCCAAAACAATTAAATAACCTATAAATTGTGACACTGGGAAACTTAGTAGCAATTTTGACAGTTAAATCATTGATTTTGGAAAAATAGAAAGCTGAAAGAATCTAGTATTGCAGTAATTTAAAAGCAGTGATTTTTTTCTAAATGCTTCAAGAGACACATTTAAATCACTTACACCAAGAATCCACATGTCTGCTTTATCTATTTTTTTAAAATGCTGGTTATGCATCATGTACTTTCAGGGGTCTCAGATTTTTGTGGTTGGTACTGCATATTTGTGTATTCTCTTTCTCTAGAGGTGGCCTGAGAAACATGCAGATATTAATTTAGCCCACCCCGTCACCCTGGGAGATAAATACAGATCATAATTTTATTTCACATGAATATTTGTGAAAGGTAGTATTTATGTGCTGTACATCCCTGCCATGAATCTGACTTATGTTCAGATTCCCAGGGGATGAGAAAAATTCTGGTACATCCCTCATGTCACTAAACAAAGGTGGAAAGTGCCAGAAGACCTTTCCCTACTAGTCTGGGTGGGAAGAACTGAGACACAAAACGCAGCCATTCATCACAGAAACCCAGCTTTGAGCCCAGCAGCTTTGCTGAACCAGGGGATGTTAGGAGGAACTTGAAATGAGTATTGGAAAAAGCATCTGTTTATTTCCTGAGGGGGATAAACTTCCCAGTGGCACCACTGAAAGTAATATACAGAAAACACTGTATTATGAGCAATAATATTCTCTCCAATAGTATTCTGGTGTGAGCTTCAATCCCCCTTATGAAGGCAATGGTAAAAAATAATCAATCAAAGAAGCTTAGGGAATTAACTGTGTCCTCCTGCTTTATCATTCTGCCTTGGCACCACCCAGCAAGAGTTGTTTGCCACCAGCTGATGCTCATCTCCAGGTCATAATTCCCTGTGTTGGGACTGATGTACCCATTCATTCAGCAGCTCCCAGGAAGCACCTACCACAGTGCCAGGTGCCATTCTAGGCACCAGACACACAAGTGGGAAGAAAACACCATCTCTGTCACTAGCATCTGAAAGTTTGTGACTTTGTGTATTAAGTTTTCATCAATAGCATTTCTATCTTACTGTTTATGATATAATTTTTTAAATCTGCAGTGAATGGAAGTTCAATAAGTAAAGAGCTCCCTGGTGTCTCAGACAGTCAAGAATCTGCCTACAGTGCAGGATACTCGGGTTCAATCCCTGGGTCGGGAGAATCCTCTGGAGAAGGGAGTGGCTACTGGCACACTACAGTCCATGGGATTTCAAAGAGTCAGACATGACTGAATGACTAACAAAGAGCTCCACCAGGGTGTATTTTGCTGAATGTGCCTATGATGGTTGCTTTTTTTTTTAAGTTTTTAAACATGTTTATTTATTTATTTATTTATTTTGGCTGTGTCAGATCTTAGTTGTGGCATGCAGGATCTTTAATTGATCTTCAGTTGCAGCATTCTGGATTTAGTTCCCTCACCTAGGGATCGAACTCGGGCCCCCTACATGAGGGGCATAAAGTCTTAGCCACTGGCCCATCAGGGAAGCCCCAGTGATTGCTTTTAAAATGCCTTTTCTCTTTTTGTGATACAACTCCAAGGTGAGGATCTTACAAACCCTTTGTTTAGGATGTGACAAAAACCATTCTAAGACTAGGTTTTCCCTGGTACTTAAATTTCATTTCAGTTCTCTGTAACTAGCATTATATCCTGTGACTTCATCTTCTCCAATCAGTCTCAGCAACACAAACTTCCTCTTTCCTTAATTCCCTTTTAGTGACTGGTGTCAACAGCCCCAAATCAAACAAGGTGGAAACCTTGAGATCCACCATCTCTCCCAGTTCCTCACTCCCCACACACTAATGTGTGCCTAACTCAGGGAAATTCATCCTGGTGTATCTGGAGTTAGTGCCATCCACACAGCTACTGATGGATTGCAGTTTCTCTCGTGTTACCCACCTGTCCCCTCAAGTCCATGCCTCCCTTTTTGCCTTAACATCTGTCCACACTCCAGTTCTTAGCTTCTATTGCAATTAAATGTAGATTTGGAACCAGTTCTTGCCCTTGGGATGTGAACAGAAGCAGGCCAGTGGTGGCTGTTAAGAGAGTTTATTTGTCTCCTTCCCCCAGGGAAATGCAGACAGATACAGTCCTAAGGCAAAAGTTTCCAAACTCCCTTTGTTCACAGAGCCTTTGACATCTCAGTAGTTTTTTCACTGCACTTCTAGGTCAAATGAAATATCAGTAGCCCCACTTATTAGTATCTAGGTCCAAGCAACATAATCCATATTATCTCTTAACCATTCAGTTCAGTTCAGTTCAGTCACTCAGTCCTGTCCGACTGTTTGTGATCCCATTAATCGCAGCACGCCAGGCCTCCCTGTCCATCACCAACTCCCGGAGTTCACTCAGGCTCATGTCCATCGAGTCAGTGATGCCATCCACCCATCTCATTCTCTGTTGTCCCCTTCTCCTCCTGCCCCCAATCCCTCCCAGCATCAGAGTCTTTTCCAATGCCATTACCATGTATACATTTAAAGAACCACAAGTACTTAGTAATAATATGTGTTTGTTGGGCATTGCACAGTTTCTCAAACCTTCAAATCAAATGAAACATTGACAAGTTCATTTCCTGTTCCACATCGTGCCACATGGAACTTCCTTTCTTGTCATAGAAACTACCACCAAAAAAAAAAGAAAAAAGCATTGGAAAGCTAGGCTATCAAGAAAAGCAGAGCTGTGTTCTAATGTTGAGCAAAACTGCCTGTAGCTAGTAGGTGGTATTGTATCCAACTGATACCAAATATGGCTGTAATTCCCTCGCATTTTAAAGATAGTTTACCTGGTTCTGTGAGTTCACTTTGGAACTGTGGGGCGCCTTGTGCACAGTTTGGGAACCAGAGCCCTGGGGGATGACAGAGGCACAAAATGGAAGAAAGCACAGATCCCCAAATCTCCATGTGAAGCAGAGAAGGCTGCTGATTGGGAACACCCACCCCGCTCTATGTGAGTGAAATAAGCTTCCTTTGTGTTTGGACCATTATTCGTTTTTGCATTTGTTGGCACAACCTGAGTGTTAAATCACCTCAGTTGTGTTCGACTCTGTGTGACCCTATGGACTGTAGCCCACCAGGCTCCTCTGTCCAAGGGGATTCTCCAGGCAAGAAACTGGTGTGGCTTGCCAGGCCCTCCTCCAGGCATTCTTCCTGATTCAGGGATCGAACCCAGGTCTCTTATGTCTCCTGCAATGGCAGGTGGGTTCTTTACCACCAGCGCTACCTGAGCAGCCCTGACACAGCCTAGCTAAGTTATTAATATCTTAGAGTACTGCAGTGACCTCCTAATGGTTCTCCTTGACCCAAATCTGTCTTGTTCCCAAGTTCATGTTGTCATCACAAAATCTACTGCTTTACCCTAATAACAGGCTAAACCTAAACAAGTGTTTCTCAGTCTTGACTGCATGTTAGAATTACCTGTGGAGATTTTAAAAAAGATCCCAGTGCCCAGTTCCCCACCTGTAAGGGTCTTCATCTAATTGAAACAGACCAATTCCTTGACGAGTACAAATTGCCTCAACTCACTGAACCTCAAATAGATCATTTGAACAGTCCCTTAACTATTAAGGGAAATGAATTTGTAATTTAAAAACTCCAGACACAGATGGCTTCATTGAAAATTATACCAAATGTCTTAAAAAAGAATAAACAGCAATCCTACACAATCTCTTCCAGAAAAATAGAAGAGGAAAAGATGCATTTCTCAATTTATTTTATGAAGCTAGTATTATTACACTGATCAAAACCAAAGGGGAAAAAAAGAAACCAAAGATGGTATTTCTCATGAATATAAATTCTTCCCTCATAGCTCAGTTGGTAAGAATCTGCCTGCAATGCGGAAGACCTGGGTTTGATCCCTGGGTTGGGAAGATTCCCCTAGAGAAGGGAAAGGCTACCCACTTCAGTATTCTGGCCTGGAGAATCCCATAGGGCTGCAAAGAGTCGGACACAACTGAGCAACCTTCACTTTCATAGGTGCAAAAAAGTCCTTAGCAAAATATTGGCAAATGAAATCCAGCAATATTAAAAGAAAGAATTATATACTGTGAGCAAATGGAGTCTATTTCAGGAATGCAAGATTGGATCAATATTAGAAAATCAATCAATGTAATTCAGGATATTTTCAGACCAAGAAGAAAAATCACATCATCATATCAGTGCAAAAAGAATGTGGCAAAGTTTAAGCTCATGATAAAAACTCTCAGGAAAAAAAAAAGAAAGGAATAGAAGGGAATTTCCGAATTTCCTCAGCTTGAAAATCTACAGAAAACCTACAGGTCATATAATACTTGATGGAATACTGAATTCTTTTCCCTTAAGATAAGGAACAAGGCAAGAATATCTATTTTCATTACTCTTATTCAACAGAGTACTGGAAGTTCTAGCCTGTGCTTTAGGCAAGGAAGGGAAATAAAAGGCATATAGATTGGAAACAAATAAAAACTATCCTTTCTTGCAGATGACATGATTGTCTACATAGAAAACTCTAACTAATCTACAAAAAAATTCCTAGAACTCTTAAGTGAGTTCAACAAGGCCACAATGTATGAGGTAGATATATAAAAATCAATTGCATATCTGTATGGCAATGGCACCCCCACTCCAGTACTCTTTCCTGGAAAATCCCATGGATGGAGGAGCCTGGTGGGCTGTAGTCCACGGGGTCGCTGAGAGTTGGACACAACTCAGTGACTTCACTTTCACTTTTCACTTTCATGCATTGGAGAAGGAAATGGCAACCCACTCCAGTGTTCTTGCCTGGAGAATCCCAGGGACAGCGGAGCCTGGTGAGCTGCCGTCTATGGGATCGCACAGAGTTGGACACGACTGAAGTGACTTAGCAGCAGCAGCATACTAGCTATGGACATATGTACATCAAAATGAATAATGCAATACCATTTTCAATTTTACACCCCAAATAAAATACTTTAGTGTAAAACTAACAAAACATGTATAGGGCTTGTATGCTGAAAACTACAAAATGCTGATGAAAGAAATCATAGAAGTTTCTACATAGTTAAAAAGACATATTGTGTTTATGGATCAAAAGACTCAACATAGTAAAGATGTCTGTTCTTTCCAAATTGATATACAGCTTTAATCCAAATCCTATCAAAATACTAGCAAAAGTTCCTATAGATATAGACAGGATTGTCTAATATTTTGGAGAGGACAGTGGCAACTCACTCCAGTGTTCTTGCCTGGAAAATCCCAGGGACGGAGGAGCCTGGTGGGCTGCCGTCTATGGGGTTGCAGAGTCGGACATGACTGAAGTGACTTAGCAGCAGCAGCAGCAGCAGTCTAATATTTATATGGAAAGGCAAAGGAACTAGAAGAACTGAAATAATTTTTATAAACAATAAAACAAGCCGTCAGCCTACACAGTTTCAAGACTTATTGTATAGATACAGTGATGAAGGCTGCATGGTGTCTGTGAAGGGACTGTGGTGGTTGTTCAGTTGCTCAGTTGTGTCCAACTCTTTGTGACCCCACGGACTACAGCACGCCAGGCTTCCCTCCTTTACTATATCCTGGAGTTTGCTCAAACTCATGTCCATTGAATCAGTGACAGACTGATTTTTCACAAGGTTCAAAAGCAATTTGGTGAATAAGAAAGCCTATTCAACAAATGGTGCTGGAGTAATTGAACACTCAACCCACTCCCTGCCTCTCAAGTTATATGAGCCATGACTAAATCTCATACCTTATGTAAAAATTAACTTAAAGTGGATAACAGACTTAAATGTAAATATTATGGTTATTAGATAATATTATAGAACTTATAAGAACTTTTAGAAACTGTAGAAGAAACAAGAGAAATTTCTAGGATCTAAGGCCCAGCAAAGAATTCTTAAAACTTGACAGCAGCGTGACTCATAAGGAGAGAAACTGATCAATTAGACTTCATCAAAATTAAAACTGTTGGCTCTGCAGAAGACCTTGTTAGGAGAATGAAATATAATCTACAGACTGAAAGAATATGTTTGCAAACCACATATTCAATTGGGGACTAGTATCTAAAGTATATAAGAAACTCAAAACTCAACCATAAAAAATGCAAACAATCTAATTAGAAAATGGGCAAAAGACCTGAAAAGACATTTCACCAAAGAGGATATGCAACTGGCAAATAAGTACACACACACAAATTTCCACATTTCCCATTAGAGAAATGCTCAACTTACCCAAGAATTAAACCCATAGTTAGATATCACTGACAGCCATGTATTTAAAAGATCCAATTAAATATCTCACACATATCAGTATGGCTAAAATAAAAACAGTAACAATCAAGTACTGGCGAGAATGCCAGTGGATCATTCACACGCTGCTGGTGGGAATGCAAAATGGTACTGCTATCTTGGAAAACAATTTGACAGCTCATTAGAAAACTAAATATGCAACTACTGTATGGCTTAGCACGTGTACTCCTGGGCATTTATCCCTGATAAATGAGTAATTATGTCCACACAGAAACTCATATATGAATGTCTATAGCAGCTTTATTCATAGTAGCCCCAAACTGTAAACAACCAAAATGTCCTTCAACAGGTTGACGATGATACCAGCTTTGTATGCCTATACCATGGGACACTACTTAACAAGAAAAAGGAGCTCTTGCTACGCACAACTTGGATAACTTACCAGAAAATTATCCTGAGTGTAAAAAGTCAATCACAAAGTTTTCACACTGTGTGACTGCATTTATTTAGCATTCTTAAAATGGCAAAGTTATAAACACAGAGAATAGGGTAAGGAGTTTTAAGAAAGCATTGGAGTAAGAGTGTAGTGGGTGATCTATAAAGGATAATATGTGGGACCCTTGTGGTGATGGAAATGCCTGTATCTTGACTTTATCAAGATAAATATGCTACTTATATATAATGTAAGTATTATAGTTCTACAAGATGTTACCATCAGGGGAAAACAAGGTAAAGGGGATCAGGGGCTTCTCTGCATTATTTCTTGCAACTGCATGTGACTCTTACAGTTAAGATTCACTTAAGATATTTCCCTGCTGGTCCAGTGGTTAAGAATTAACAGTGCCGGGGATGTGGGTTCGACCCCTGGTCAGGGACTAATATTCCACATGCTGCAAGTAAACCCAAGGGCCACAGCTACTGAGCCCACATGCTCTGGAACCTGTGTGTCACCATGAAAAAGATCCCAAAGGATGCAACAAAGATCCTGCGTGCCCAACTGAGACCCAATGAAGCCACATAAATAAGTTAATAAATAAATACATATGTATTTAAAAGATTCAGTTAAATATCTCACAGTTAAAACTTTTGGCTTTGATCCCTGGGTTGGGAAGATCCCCTGGAGAAGAGAATGGCAGCCCACTCCAGTATTCTTGCCTGGGAAATCCTACGGACAGAGAAGCCTGGCGGGCTACAGTCCATGGGGTCACAGAGTCTGACATGACTGAGCGACTGAACCACCACCAGGAGGTGGTGTTCAGATTGATTTGGTCTGGAGTGGGTCCACACACTGGTATTTCCAAGCTCCCAGGTGCTTCTAACATGCATCGAGAATTGAAAAAGTGCAAATTGAACTGCACATCCCAAACCCTAGGTCATCATCTACCATTTCTTGTTCCTCTGCCTTTAACACTGCCCTTCCATTTGCTGAGATGAGGCTGCCTCCAAGACCTTGCTCAGAAATAACTCCTCTGAGGAACTGTCCAGAGCACGACTTATCCAGTCTGGCGATGGATCCTCCCAGGCTGCACCATGGTGACCCTGCACTTCCTCTTGTCATCACTCTTTGTTGTAATTGTCATTTTTTGCCCATCTCCCTGCTTTCAGCAGGTGTTATTACAGTTGTTCACCTTGCAATTGCCTGATCATTTAGCCCCTGAATTTTAGGGACCTTCCAAAAATTACAAGTAACTCTCTTTTCCTGCTGTTAAGCCTAATTGTACTTTTAAAATAATCGATGAGGCAAGAATTTCTGGACACCAAGAGTTCACAGAACAAAACAAGGTGATTATGCTATATGTTTGTTCTATGCAAAACATTGCAGCCTTCATACTACAAAGCACTAAGATGGTCTGATCCCGGTTCTATAGGCCCTGTGCCTGTGATGCGTCTTTTCCTTCTTTCTTCTTTAATCTCTCTCAGGGGCGATACCTTTGGTGGTGTATCATCCAGTCATAACCCAGCCTCTCTTTCAGTAGCCTGCCTTCCTGCGAAGGCTCTTTCTGTTCTTTCATAGCACATTAAACAGCCAGGTGGTAGACTTTAGGAATATCATTTTTCACAGAAACTTTGCATGGATGCATGTTCCATTTTTGCAATAATGTAAAATACACCTTGTACCCCACAAATCCTATTGGCATTTTTATTGATATTGTGAACTTTATAATTAGGGAGAATTGCCATATTTTTTACATTGGGTTATGGAATATCAGTTCCTTGATATCTGAGATTTTCTCTGTTTGGTTGAGTTCTGTATCTCCAAAGCCTAAAACAGCGCCTGGTACATAGTAAGTGCTCAGTTTTTACCAAGTGAATGAATGAATGAATGGGATCCCTTTTCTTTTGTTCTGGTCTTGTATTCTCTCAGAAGTGTTTTAAAGTTTTCTTCACAGAGATCGTGTATATTTTTCATTTTTTTTCCCTTAGGGATTTTAGTTTTTTGGCTATTGTAAATGGAGTTTTTTTCTTTTCCAAGAACATTAACTAGTTGGTATTTGTAAAAGGCTATGGTTTTCTGCATATTAACTTTTAACCACCTATGTTATTGAATTTTCTTATTCATTTGCAAGAATTTTTCATACTTCTCTTGTTTTTGCCAGGTATCACTGTTACTTCTCTTAAAACTTTCCAGAGTTTAAAGAGGATTGAATTACAAGCCCAAAGAAAAACAGCAAACAACTAAATTTCATTCTAGCAGTGAGATTCTTATTGGTTGAGTATGTACTGGTGCACATGTAAACCTGCAATTTCTTTTCTAAGATAATTAAACATGGTGATTAAGGAAAATGTCAAATCCACAACCGGCTCATTCCTTGCCAGTTGAGCATCATCTGTTCCCTGAGCTGCTTGCTAATATGGAGAGACTGCCGTCTTTACAACAGAGTCCTCTTAATTTGGGGAGGGACATTTGCAATTTAAATCACCAAGAAAGAAATTGTCAGTATATACTGACGTGTTTCACTGCGAGCTTTGTTCAGTAAACCTTGCTATACAAGGGAACTCATGCAAATGAATGCATCTGTCTTCATTTCTCCTCGCCATAGGTCATTATGCAGACATTAAACACCAAAAAAGACATAAAATGATTGATTAGTGTAGTGGAGCACGCAGGTTAGCAGAAAGCCAACTCAAGAAGCCCGTTCCTCCCTCCCCACACTGCTGCTTTTCTCCTCTCCCTTTCGGAAACACCCATAAATGATTTAGTCAGTCCTGCAGGGCCTGGAGATATTTATTGGCAGTTAACATTCTTGTGATTCGGCACATTTTCTTGCGACAATATTCTATCCTTACTCCTGAGTTTTGCCTAATTTAGATTCCCCCTTTGGTCTGTTCTACTCTGCTAATCCTGATCGATAAATACAGATGGAGTAGACAGAAGACAAAATTGTGAAATTGATGTTATATTTGGAACAGCAAGTCTTCATTTCACGTTGTTGCCAAGACCACCTCCTCTGTGGCCACCTCCCCCACAACCCACACTGAGGCATGGTGCTCTCTGATTCATTTGCCTCTGTGGCTGCGCTTTAAGCACCTCTGACTTTTTCCATCTTTGAGTTTCATCCTCTGGTCCATAGTAAGAAGTGAAGTGAAGTCGCTCAGTCGTGTCCGACTCTGCGACCCTGTGGACTGTAGCCTGCCAGGCTCCTCTGTCCATGGGATTCTCCAGGCAAGAATACTGGAGTGGGTTACCATTTCCTTCTCCAGGGGATCTTCCCGACCCAGGGATCAAACCTAGGTCTCCCACATTAGAGGCAGACGCTTTAAATAAATGCTAGAATCAGTGAATACACAAATTACTCAGTTAAGTGGTACAGTACATTAATGTTTTCTTTCGTGTTACTAGAACTAACTATTGGGGAAAGGTTTGAAATCTTTTTAAACAAGAGGGTAATTGACTATTACTGGTTTTAAAAGTAACCCGATGGATTTGTATTTTAACAGAGATCAAATTAAACTCATTGAATTTAGCTTTTCTAGAGTCTCAGATTCAGCCAGAGGTCTGGGAAGGACCTAGATACCTTCTGGAGAAAATTGCATCATCCACATCTTATAAGGCTGAATCATGGGGCTTCCCTGGCAGCTCAGTTGGTAAAGAATCCGCCTGCAATGCAGGAGACCCCAGTTCAATTCCTGGGTTGGGAAGATCCCCTGGAGAAGGTCCATGGAGTTGCAAAGAGTCAGACACGACTGAGCATCTTTCACTTTCTTTTCATGTCCTATATCCCATGTTATTCAGAAAGTACACTCTTGAAAACCTGAGTAGGAGTGAAGTTCTTATTAATTGAAACTTAATTCTCACTTGCTTGTTACTGTTTTAGACTTGCTTCTCTATGTATTTCTAATTGACCTTTAAGACATAGCCTTAAAAACCAAGGCTCCCAGCTCCTCAAGTACAGCTCTGTAATAAACTGCTTAACCAAAGGGAATCAATCTACATAGTTAAAGAAAATGCGAACAGTTCTTTCGTTGGGCAGAGTTGCTGATGTCTCTGTAAAGTGAATAGCCATCATCTATTTTGTAATTTTCATTCCTTTATTGTTAACCTTTATTTTTACCTAGCCTTTTGCCAAGGAGGACTTACAGGGGTTGCTTGTTAAGCTGACCTCTTCAGCTATCAGTTGTGCCTGTGTATTTCTTTATGGAGTGTAGAGAGGGTTGCTTTGTTCTGTGTTGAGGGCGCATGTGAACTGTACACTGTCATGGCCTTTTGTTACAAATGCACCTGGTCAATGATGTAAAAAGCCCTGTGCTTTTATATACTCAACAAGAATTTTACTTCTTGTTCAGTAGCTAAGTCGTGTCCAACCCTTTGTCATCCCATAAACTGCAGCACGCTGGGCTTCCCTCTCCTTCACCATCTCCCGGAGTTTGCTCAAACTCATGTCCATTGCACTGGGGATGCATTCCAACCACTGCAGCCTCTGTCACTCCCTTCTCCTCTTGCCCTCCTCAGCGTCAGGGTCTTTTCCAGTGAGTCTGCTCTTTGCATCAAGTGGCCAAAGTATTGGAGCTTCAGCTTCACCATCAGTCCTTCCAAAGAATACTCAAGGTTGATTTCCTTTAGGATTGACTGGTTTGATCTCCTGCTGTCCAAGAAACTCTCAAGAATCTTCTCCAGCACCACAGTTCAAAAGCATCAATTCTTCAGCACTCAGAGAATTTTACCTCTTGAATTTCAATCATTATTTGATCTCTCATTCAAAATGTAGTAAATGAAGCTGACGTCACTCACACTCATAGGCTTTTCCTTGGGTTCTGTTTTAAATCAACAAGTCAGATATGCAGTGTCCTGAAACTCATGAAAAGAGAAGTATGCAAAGCTGGCAATCCCCAGCCAAGACTGACATTAATACATCGAAATCAGTGGCCTGTTCCTGTCTTCTTTCCCCAGGTACTCTGTTCTCCTCACTAGACAAGATGAGAAATTATTTCTTTCCCTAACACAATTTGACATTTTTATTGGCTAATTGGATGGGAGACCAGCAGCAATAATTCAAAAACCTTTATGATATGCATTCATAAAATTTTGAAATGATAATTAATACTGACATATGTAGTTAAGAAAAGGGCAGAGGTGTGCAAATACTTTTTGCGTTTTTGACTTTGAAAAGGAAAGTCTATTCTTGCATTTTAACATGAGAATCTCTGATGTCCTGCTGCTAAGTCGCTTCAGTCGTGACCGACTCTGTGTGACCCCATAGACGGCAGCCCACCAGGCTCCTCTGTCCCTGGGATTCTCCAGGCAAGAACACTGGAGTGGGTTGCCCTTTCCTTCTCCAATGCATGAAAGTGAAAAATGAAAGTGAAGCCGCTCACTTGTGTCCGACTCTTTGCGACCCCATAGACTGCAGCCCAACAGGCTCCTTCATCCATGGGATTTTCCAGGCAAGAGTACTGGAGTGGGGTGCCATTGCCTCTCCGTCTGATGCCCTAGGAGTTCATAACCCCTGAAATTCATAACCTGATTCAGGAAGAGTTGGAAAACTTGAATTTCCCCATTCCTACCGAGAGATTGTATGCAGAGTTGGGGATAACAAACAGAATTTTGAAACAATGCTTGTCGTAGTTAACCTCTGGATGGGTAAATGTTAAGGCATTTCTATTTCGAAAGCAAGGAGAGTCAAGTTTTCTTTCTGTGGTGCCTTCAATCAAAAGATTTGGGTTCTCTCTTGGTGTGTGGGACTTCCTGGTGGCACAGTGGTAAAGAATCCACCAACCAGTGCAGGAGATGCAACAGACGCAGATTCAATCCCTGGGTCAGGAAGATCCCCTGGAGTAGGAAATTGCAACCCACTCCAGTATTCTTAACCTAGGAAATCCCATGGACAAAGGAGCCTGGTGGGCTACAGTCCCTAGGGTCACAAAGAGTCGGACCAACTGAACATGCATGCATACTTGGTGTGTAGATATGACCCCCACAAGATTGGTAACACTTAAAATTTTCAGAAGAGAATGAGAGTTAACAGAATTCCCTGGGGATTCTGAGGACCAACCTTGCCTTAATATAGTGTGACACATTTTGTAAGAAATGATGTAAGTTGTAACATAACGCTATTGTACTTAGTTTTCTGAAAGACCAAAAAAAAAAAAATAGAGTCAATAATATTTTCCTTGAACTTGTAAAAAGCTCTTCTCTTATGCCATTCATCTTCCTCAGCTAAACTTGGAGTCTGCTGCTGCACTGTATTATTATTTAAAATTCCATTCCAGCCCCTTTACCTTATGACTCTCAATTGCTCCCTTTAGAGTTACAAGGAGAAACATGAGAGAAAGTCACTTCAGAATGACAGGAAACAAAGGGCGAATATTATCCTTGTACATAATATATGTCAGACTATTTATTGTGAATCTAGAACGAAGTACTCCACTGGTATCCATTTTAATAACCTTTAAAGAAATCGCTGCTCCGCTTTATCTGCATGCTCATCTTTACAAGACACTCTGCAAATTGCAATGGAAAAGAGGCCGCAGAACTTTTCCCACAAAAGAAAAAATGCAGCGCGTTTATGGGGAGGAATCACCTCACCACCCACAAAGACAACCCCTTGTGCTTCTGCTGTCATTTACTAAAGCAGATTATTTTCTTTTAACAGAGGAATTCAAGGGCTCCACTGTGGTTGAGCTGATGAGAAGGAAGGCACTACCCTTGGGCTGACGGTCTCGGGCGGAATTGACAAGGATGGCAAACCCAGAGTATCTAATCTGCGGCAAGGAGGAATCGCTGCTAGGTAACTGCATGGCAGGGAAATGTAGAAAAAGGAATGAAGGTATAATTAATTCAGAACTTAAAGCTCCATCAGAAAAGGTCACTAATAGATAAATGACACTGCCATCTGCCAGGTGGAAGCACAGGGGGTGGGGAGGAAGCAGGTTTCAGAAGGATGGCTTTTCTGGCCCATGCCAAAGTCACCAGGGAGCTCTTGTGTCATCTCAAGAGCACTCAAGTCCTCCTAAGATATTAATTTTAAAATGCTTGTGTCTGGACTTCTCTGGCAGCACAATGGTGAAGACTTCACCTTCCAATGCAAAGGGTGCAGGTTTGATCCCTGGTCAAGGAGCTAAGATCCCACATGACTTGTGGCCAGAAAACCAAAGCATAAAACAAAAACAATATTGTAATAAATTCAATAAAGATTTTTTAAATGGACCACATCAAAAACATTCTTAAAAAAAAAAACCCAGCCACCTGAATGGGTTTAGTCCTCAAATGTGTCCCTACTGCAGTGGGAGTGAGACAGTCCAATCATCTAGCGGGGAGTAGGGACCCATATTCTGGAGAAAGGGGAAACTACCACACGATGAGCCCAGACAGCAAGAGAGGCCCAGCTCCAAGTGTCTCAGGAACAATTTACTTGTCCTGCATATTCTCAGCTTTTCTACTTGTGAGATTTTCCTTTCATCTGGACAAAGAGATGATTTTCAAAAGGGCGGAAGGCTTAGTTGAGAAGGATTGGTTTTGTCCTTGGTCTTATTGGACTGCAGATTGCACTAGTTCTTGGTGACGGCAGAGCATCCTGGGTGCTGGCCAGAGGTGGGTTTGCTTTGCAGACAAAATCGAAATCTACCTCAGAAAGAAAGGGTGGAATGGTGAGGTTTCATTCAAAGTGAGGTTCAGTTCAGTTCAGTCACTGTCGTGTCCGACTCTTTGCACCCCATGAATCGCAGCACGCCAGGCCTCCCTGTCCATCATCATCTCCCGGAGTTCACTCAGACTCACATCCATCGAGTCAGTGATGCCATCCAGCCATCTCATCCTCGGTCGTCCCCTTCTCCTCCTGCCCCCAGTCCCTCCCAGCATCAGGGTCTTTTCCAATGAGTCAACTTTTCACATGAGGTGGCCAAAGTACTGGAGTTTCAGCTTTAGCTTCCTTCCAAAGAAATCCCAGGGCTGATCTCCTTCAGAATAGACTGGTTGGATCTCCTTGCAATCCAAGGGACTCTCAAGAGTCTTCTCCAACACCACAGTTCAAAAGCATCAATTCTTTGGCGCTCAGCTTTCTTCACAGTCCAACTCTCACATCCATACATAACCACTGGAAAAAACATAGCCTTGACTAGATGGACCTTTGCTGGCAAAGTAATGTCTCTGCTTTTGAATATGCTCTCTAGGTTGGTCATAACTTTTCTTCCAAGGAGTAAGCATCTTTTAATTTCATGGTAGTGAGGTTAATGTCCTTTAAATCCTGGGCACCAGTATTTGTGTCCACAGAATCCCAAATTAAGTTTTAGAGTTCTTACCTTGTTAAGTGTCACCTGAAATAGTGGTTATTTTCAATGATCAACCTATTTGTATAATTTATAAGCTCAAGCCAATTGATTGCTCCATGATCTGCAATAAAACAAAGTTGATGTCAACACAAGCAACTTAGTCGTCTTCCTTCAGGGTTTGTGGGGGGGAGTGGGGTTGCATTTTTTTAAAAATTGAAGTATAGTTAATTTAAAATGTGTTAATTTCTGCTGTACATCAAAGTGATTCAGCTATACATATGAATATATATACAGGGCTTCCCGGGTGGTGCAGTAGTAAAGAATCTGCCTGCCGATGCAGGAATCACAAGAGATATGGGTTCAATCCCTGAATCGGGAAGATCCCCTAGAGAAGGAAATGGCAATCTGCTCCAGTATTCTTACATGGAAATTTTCATGGACAGAGGAACCTGGTGGGCTACAGTCATGGGGTCACAAGGAGTCAGACAGGACTAAGCACCCACACATACACGCACACATATATATGCATTATTTTTATGTTATTTTCCAATATGGTTTTTAAGAGATTTCTTTCCACCATAGCCTCCTTTAATTTTTAACAGTCATAGCCAATTTGTGATGCTGGAACTTCGTGTGTCTCCAAGGTTTCTTTGTATGTAGCCCCTAAAGCAAGCATGACTGGCAGGGGAGAGGGTGAGAATGTCGTTCACACATGTATTGATTCTCTAATTAAAAGTAACACTCTACCAGTTATGGTGAGTATTATTCATCACCAAATATTTATTGTTTAAGCCACTACCATTTCACAGGTAGTAAACCAAAATAAGTCAAGATAAGATACCTGCCCTTAGGGGGTTTATAATCTATTAAGGGAAATAGGGTATTAAAAAAAAAAACATGAAAAGTTTGGGAGCAATAATCACATTGTGTAATAGTAAAAAGCAACAACAATAGTAAAAAGCAATAAGAGTTGTCACAGTGCATGAGACAATTAAGTTGCCATTAAGTGTCAGTCAGTAAACCTGAGTTAAGAGTGACCGTGTGTACTGTAGCCTAGAGAGGATTATGGAGGTTCTGAAGAGAGAATGGTTGGAGCTGGGCTAATGTAAAACAAATGAATTCATTATTTTTATTTGGGGAGAACATATTATTGAATTAAGTCCTGTTATTGGTCTTGCTGCCTGCTCTTTGTTTAGAAGTAGAGTTTGACTAAATGCCCCAAAGTAGCCACAGTTCTATTATGATGGTGGGAGAGAGGAGTCTGTTACTGAATCCCTGTGCTTTCACTGTAATTTCTTCTTCACTGATACTTTTTGAAATCAGTCCTGCTATAAGTAATAAATAGCAAAATAAAATGACCTTCTATATGGCCCTGGACATTCTTTTAGTGAAGATACTGAAAGTGGTGAAATGTCCGAAAGGCAAGCAGCAACATTGAAAGGGAGTAAGAAGAAAGGAAAACTTCTAGTGTGTCCAGGATACAGATATCTGCCCCAGGAGAACCAACTCTTTAGGGGCAGAGCAACTAAAGAGAATTTTCTCTTAATTTCACTTTTTGATGCTCTTTAAAAATAAAAGAGGTAAAGGCTTAGGAAAAAAAATCAGAGATAGCAGCAGATGCAGTAGAGGACTTGGAAAGCATACAGTCAGCATGAGTGAGAGGGATCCCTGAGCCTCTCATCCACCCTCAGCTGCACTCCTGCCCTTAGAACCAGCCACATCCTAGAAGACAGGGACCCTGCTGTGTCGGCCTTCTGGGCCTGCAGTTTATCCTTGATAGCAAAGTGGGAAATACATCAGACTAGCCCGTGGGGAGGAGAGCTCCACTGAAGCGACTCTTTGTTTTGCAGAAGTGATCAATTGGATGTGGGTGACTACATCAAAGCAGTGAATGGCATCAACCTGGCCAAATTCCGCCACGATGAGATCATCAGCTTGCTGAAGAATGTCGGGGAAAGAGTGGTTTTGGAGGTGGAGTATGAGCTGCCCCCAGTCTGTAAGTCATCACGGCCTGAGGCAGAGCAGCCGCACCATGTTTTTGCCTCAAACTCTTGGTTCTCCTTTTTTTTCTCTTTTGCCATCGTTGTCTTATTACAGGAACGGCAGAGCATACTTTCTTTATATTTAAAAAATTATCTGAATTTCTATTGCCTACTCTGGAAGAATGTAAAAGAGCCTAAATGATGATGAAATTACCTAGGACACGTGTTTCATTAAAGCCATCTGTGAACATCAGAGCTGAACTTTAGTTCAAATAGACAGTCAGTTCTTAGCTCCAGTTTTTACTAGCTGCATGCCTTTGAGAAAGTTACTTAAGCTTCTTTTGTTTCACTTTGCACATCTGAAAAATGGGGCCAATATTAGTAACCTATGATATTACTCATGGATCTGTTATGAGGATTAAATGAATTAGCATTTGTAAAGCATTCAGGACAGTATCTGGCAATATAAAAATGTTTGATAATACATATACAAATCAATCAAAACTATAAGGTAGGCATTATTATCTTAGTATTCTCATTTTACAGATGCTTAAGTTAAATATGTCTTCCCAAATTAGTAGGCACCAAAGTCAGAGCTTTGCTCTTCTGTACTACTGAGAACTGAGATTGATTATTAATAACTGGTGATAATTCATTTGTTTAGTGATGACTTATTGAGCATTACCATGTTCCAGCCTGTCCCGCAATGAATGTCAGTAGAATTTACACTCTAGGAGGGACTTCCCTGGTGCTGCAGATGGTAAAGAATCTGCCTCAGTGCAGGAGACCCAGGTTCCATCCCTGGGTTGGGAAGATCCTCTGGAGGAGGAAATGGCAGCCAACTCCAGTATTCTTGCCTGGAGAATTCCATGGACAGAGGAGTCTGGCAAGCCCCAGTCCAAGGGATCGGAAAGAGTCAAACACGACTGGGGAGACTAGCACTACTACTACTACTAGAGGAAGACAGAAAATAAAACAAAACCACAATAAATAAGTTAATTACAATTGATCCTTGAACAATGAGGGGGTTAGAAGTGCCAGGCCTCCTTGCAGTCGAAAATCAATGCACAACTTATATTTGACCCTCCATATATAGGATTCCTCCAAAACCAAGGTTCTTCCATAACCTGCTGCTGCTACTGCTGCTAAGTTGCTTCAGTTGTGTCCGACTCTGCGCAACCCCATAGACAGCAGCCCACCAGGCTCCTCTGTCCCTGGGATTCTCCAGGCAAGAACACTGGAGTGGGTTGCCATCTCCTTCTCCAATGCATGAAAGTGAAAAGTGAAAGTGAAGTCGCTCAGTCGTGCCCTACTATTAGCGACCCCATGGACTGCAGCCTACCAGGCTCCTCCATCCATGGGATTTTCCAGGCAAGAGTACTGAAGTAGGGTGCCATTACCTTCTTTGCTTCCATAACCTAGATTGAACCAAAGAGGTATAGTGCAGTACTATAGGATTTACTGTTGAAAAAATCCCCAGGTACATGGACCCACACTGTTCAAACTATGTTGTTCAAGGATCAGCTCTATGTAGTATGAATGTTATGGTTATGAATGCTGTCGGGAAAAAAAATAAAGCAAGGAGAGGGGTTGGGAGTGTGGGCAGGGAGTGTCATTGGCAATGTGAAGCAGAGTGGTTAGGAACAGTTTCATTGAGAAAGTGATATTAATCAGTGACATGAAGGAGGTGAGGAAATTAGCTATATGGTTTTCTGAGTTAAAAGAGTTCCAGAAAGAAGAAAATGCCAGTGCTAAAATCAAAAGACAGGAATAATCTGGCCTTTTGTTTGGCCAGATTAGAATAATAATCTGGCCAATAATCTGGCCTAGTTCTAGAAACATAAAGAAGGACAGTGTGGCTGGAACAGAGTAAGCATGAAGGGAAGTGGAGGAGGTGGTAAAAAGTGTAAAGGATAGAGCATCCATGTAGGCCAATGGAGGGACCTTAAGTGTTGCTCTGAATGATGCAGGAAAGCATTGTATGGTTTGGGCAGAGAAGTGACATGATCTGATTAACATTTTCAAAGGCTCCTCTGGCTGCTGTGTTGAGAAAAGACTGCAGAATCAAAGGCAGAAGTTTGGGAGACCATTTGGAGGACTATTGCAGTGATCCAGGTGAAGGATGGTGGAAGAAATGGTGAAAAGCACTCATATTCCCCATCTATTTTGAAGACAGAACCAACAGGATTTCCTGATGAATTTAATGTGGGTTATGAGAAAGAGGGGGCTTCTCTGGTAGCTCAGCTGGTAAAGAATCTGCCTGCAATGCAGGAGACCCTGGTTCAACCCCTAGGCTGGGAAGATCCCCTATATTCTTGCCTGGAGAATCCCCATGGACAGAGAAGCCTGGTGGGGCTTCTCTTACAGTCCATGGGGTCGCAAAGAGTCAGACACAACTGAGCACCTGCAGAAAGAGAAAAGTCAAGGACCATCAGAAGGTTTTAAGCCTGAGCAACTGGACGGATGGAGTTGCCATTAATGGGGGTGGATAAGAATGTGGGCACAGCTGACCTGTGAGAAGATCAGAAGTTCATTGCTGGAGGGAATTTTCCTGTGGTCCGGTGGCTAGGATCTGTGCTTCCAGTGCAGGGTGCCCAGGCTCAATACCTAACTGGGGAAACTCAGATTGCACAAGCTGTGCAGCATGGCCAAACTAAATAAATAAAATAAAATAAAAATGTTTTAAGAAGTTCATTGATCAAAATACTACAGTTGAGGTGCCTATTTGACATACTAAGAGAAAATGTCAAGAAAATGCTGGAGATACAGTTTGGCATTTGTGAGAAAGATCTAGAGTAGAAAAGTAAATTTAAGAGTAATGGGACTAGAGATGATGTTTGAGGCTTTGGGATTAGGAGATAGCACTCAGAGAGTGAATGTATAATACATTCCAATCACCAGTTCTTAGTCTTAACATAAAATCTAACACCGAAAATCTCATGGCGACTTTATAACAAAATCAATTGGAATCTGAGTTCTAAAACTTTGCTACAGCGTTTTTTATTTTCAGTAAGAGCCGGCAGTAAAATAGTGTTGAGAGCTTGAACTATGTCACTAGTTAAGTGTCAGTTTTGTCCCTTTCTAGCTTTGTGACTTTGGGGAAATTATTAATAAGTTCGCTGAGCTATAGGTTTCTCAGCTACAAAATGACTGTAATGGACGTAGAATTTTTGTAAGATTTCAAGGCTGTAACCGTGTATTTAGATCATAAGCACAGACTCCGTAAGCCATAGTGTATCTTAGCCATATTATCATTATTATTGTTGCTGTTATTATTATTACACTGAAAGTACTATATTTTCTTGAACTTAAAGTCAGTTTGTTTTGAAATCGCTATCTTAAACCACTGCCTAGGAGTTAAGAGGAGTCAAATATCTAGAGTTAATGCTCTTTGATTAAGCATTTTTATTCCACTGTGTACATGCATATCAATTAAACACAACCTGTTCCTAAGAGGAAATCTTAGTATTGCTCTCAGGATAAGGTGATTGGGGAGATTTGCTGAGCATTTTGGGTTGTCCAGAGCTAGGGATTTCACAGTAGATTAGAAGGCATTTATGCAGGTCCAGTAGGAAGACTAACATTCCAGGCAAGAGTATGGGCAAGGAAGTATGAAGATAGTCCAGTTCACAAGTTGAATCTCCAGTTTGGAATTACTGGAACACAAAAGGAAAGAGAGGGCCTCAGAGGGACGAGGTCAGTGAGATAAACAGGAACAAAGTGAAGGAGAGCCTTGTAAGCTATGAATGGTGGGCAGCAAGGAGCCTTTTTTTAAAGATTTTAAGGCCAAGGAGCAGATCAGACTTTTGGTTTTGGTTTGTTCTTATGTTTTGGCTATACCACATGGCACGTGGGATCTTAGTTTCCCAACCAAGTATCAAACTCATGCCCCCAGCAGTGGAAGCGTGGAGTCTTAACCACTGGACCACCAGGGAAGCCCCCCAGATGAGAGTTTTTAGACTTATTTTAAGAGGTCAAATGGAAGCTATAAGCCCCCAGGCTGTTACAGTTTTCCAAAAGAGAGGTGATACTCTGAATAAATATAGTATTAATAGAGTTAAAGAGGAGAGGGTGGACATCAGAAATATCCAGGGGTTAAAACCTCTCCTGACTTGGTGATTATACCTGCCTTTTCTCCCTCACACAATAAAGCTGATGGAAAAAGAGAAAATATTTTTAAACACAAAAGTGTGAAGTTTTTAGTAGAAATCAGATAGCAGAAGTCTATTCACCAAGGATTATCTCTGTCTCTTTCTATTATGTTTAGATAAATTAATAAGATCTTTGCGTTCAGGGAGATCGAAGGGATTAATAAGCCTCCCTTTCACTGAGCTCAGACAGCTAGAGCAGGCACAAGGGAGACCCCAGGGAGACAGCTGCCTGCTGAAAGATAGGCCACCCAAGGCCAAGACTGTAACTCTGTCAAGAATCACAGCAATCTGAGGCTTAGCCAGCCCCATAGTCTAGCAGGAATTGGAGAAAAGTCTGTATGTGTGTGTGTGTGTGTGTGTGTGTGTATGAGGTGGTTGGGGGGGGAGGGAGAAAGAGAGAAAGTGATACAGAGAGACAGAGAGCAGATAGAAGAAAAATGGAACTGTGACCCTGGGTGAGCAATCCCCTTTTCTGATGCTCAATTTCTTAATGACAATGAAATAGTCGACCTCCATGAGCTTACAGTTCTTTTCGACTCTAGAATTATGTGGTATTTTGAGGCTGTATTTAGAGAGAATGTTACCAAACTGTATCTTGGGCATTTGTATGTTCAAAGTTGGTCTAGAGGAGTGCCTTCAAATTTTTTGTTCCCATACCCTTAAAGAATTTTGAAATATTACCTAATTCTCATCTGCTTTTTAGTTAACACCTAAAATTCTTTATGATAAGCTTTAGTAGTTAGATAGCATATAATTTTGGCATGAGGTTTATTTTATACATCTTTAAATACCATTTCCATTCAAATCTTAGAGCTACAGATTTATCTCATTTGTTTTATGAAAAATGTCTGCCATAGAATTTTATTGTCAAAGGTGGTCCTCACCACTAAACCATCAGCTAAATCAGGCTAGCTTTTTTATCAGAAGGAGTCCTTCCATAATTCAAATACATGTGTTCAGGCATGTCCCTGTGACAGCCTGATTACTTCTCATGTCTGATTCTAAGAGAGATAGAAAGACTATAGATGGTGATGACAATGGTGATGATGATATGGTTGGGGGGACAGGGGATCATCCCAGGTCTTCTCCCCGTGGTTCATTAGGGGATGTAGTCTGAGGGAACATCAGCTACCCAGGGGAAGCTCTTCCTGTGCCAGCTGGATTCCCATTTTTCTTTGCCCGTGATGAAGAGCAATAGTGTGGGTAATCTAAAGCTGTAGATAATCCCTAAAGTCTTCATATTGACTTTAGATTTGATTGTAAGATTTCATGGTCAGCAAGATTTAGTTCATGCAAAATTAAAATTACAGTGCTTTGCTTCCCCAGAACAGACATTCAGCCAACAAGGACAGGTGGCCCAGAATTAGAATTTGGTTGTATATAATTGAAAGTTGATTTAATGATTAAATTAAATACAATTTGTAAACCACTTTCAGAGTTTCTGGCACAGAGAAAACATTCCATAGATGCTCATTAATTATTTCTCCCATATCTTTTCCTTAATAGGAACAAAAAGATCATGTTCTTAACCAATTTCTTCAAGTGGCTTGTTGGGTCATGGAAATAAGAAAACGTTCGGTTTGAACTCAGTTTTTTTTTTTTTTTTATTAAAACTGTATCTCAATTCTTTTGACTATTTGTACGCACTGCTCCTAGCTGATTAGAATAAACTGAAATCCCCCTGATAGCAAGAATATGACATTTAATTAAATCAGCAGTATACCAAAACATTTTATTCAGCTGTAGGTTTATATTGCCTTTTAGCAAATCCAAGTTCTTATTGTACTTTGTGTTCCAGCTGTGTGTGTCCAGTTTTGTGAATTTAACTGTGTGCTGTTCATAATCGTGTCCACTCCTTTAAGGATTCATAATTTATGATAATTAAAAAGTAATTGTAATTAATGCTTAATTTAAATTATTTTTTATTCCTATGAGTGGAAAGAAATGTTCTTTTCAAAGATGCCTTTAAATTTGTCTATAAGTTTCCTGTTGATAGTGGTGTGGGGAGCCATTCCCTTCTCCAGCGGTTATTCCTGACCCAGGGATCAAACAGTTCTCCTGCATTGCAGATGGACTCTATCTTCTGAGCCACCAGGGAAGCTCATAATATAACTTATCTCCTCATACTGTGTATAATGTAATTAGAGATAGCAACTTGGCAATGCAATTTCATTTTGTGAAATGAGACCAATAACCAGGCAAACATAACCTAAGCATGATGGTATCAAGTAAAATTAAGGAGATCTTTATTTTATTAGTTAGTAGTAATATTTTGAATGTACTTCAAAATTGTTTTACTCTTCAAGTTTCATTTAGGTTGTTGATGTCTTTGTTTAATTGCTATGCATCATGTCAGAAAATCAATTTGCATCAGCTTAACCTATTAATGGCAATCTGAGACTAATACTTTTCTTCTTGCTAGCTGCAAAAAAGATAATTATTAGTTACTCAAGAACAGTTATGTTTTATGGGTGTTATCCAGTTGTCATCACCGATTAGAATGATACCAGATGTGCTCTTTCTATAAAACTTTGTAAGTGATAAAAAAAAATTAATTATTTTGTAAGTTTTACAAAAATTTTGTATAACTTTTGCATAATACAAAGGGAAAACAATTCTATTTATCACATGAAGATTATCTGTCTTATTATATAGATTTTCAACAATGTGAATATTATGCTCTAAAAACTGGCTACACAAGAGGAAAGGAAGTATCTCTGATTTTGATTCCACCTGGACCTTAATTATATAAGTCATTTATACAGACAACTATTTTATGATATTTGTATATCATTCCAATTTTGTTCTAATATTTTCTTTAAAAAGTTTTTTTAACTGTTTAATTACTCATTAAGAATTATTTGCAACAAAAATATCTGTTGTGTTTTATTCCTATCAAAACAAATCTAGAAATGTTATTATGAAATAGGACTTATTTCCCTCTCTTTTTCCTGTTTTCAGCTGTTCAAGGATCGAGTGTTATTTTCCGGACAGTGGAAGTCACGTTACACAAAGAAGGAAATACCTTTGGTTTTGTAATACGAGGTAGGTGGCAGTTAGAAAATAGAACCATCAGATATTCCTGGAGAATTTGTCATTGAACTGTTGGCGGTAAACTAGAAAGTCATTTCAAAAAAACTGGTATTTTCAGTGTCTAAAGTTACCTTATGTCTTCTCTGGTGGCTCAGATGGCAAAGAATCTGCCTGCAGTGCAGGAGACCCAGGTTTGATCCCTGGGACAGGGAGATCCCTTGGAGAAGGAGATAGCAACCCACTCCAGTATTCTTGCCTGGAGAATTCCATGGATAGAAGAGTCTGGTGGGCTACAGTCCATGGAGTCACAAAGATTCAGACACAACTGAGCAACTAATATACACACACACAATGTTACCTTATAATTTTGCATCCATTTTTCTTTAAAGAAATAAAGCCATAATTGGGAATCAAAATGGAGTCCAAATGATCTAGCTAATTCATTTCAGTTCATTAATACACAGTAAGAAGTCACTGTTTGTAAAGCTTGTCAATTATAGTCATCCTGCTGCTTTGCCAGTTGTCAACATGTCTTTTGCTTCCCTTATATATTTTTCTATATCATTTATCATTGAGTCAAAAATGTTGGTGAATATTGCTTGATTTGATTGAATACACTAAGGTTTAGGGTTCAGCAACTTTAAATTATTTTTTCCTAAAACGCATTTTGTTACTGTAGTTTCCTAAAAAGGAATTGCAGATAATCTAATCCCTTGAGCACCTCAGTACATCAGTCCATCTTATTTTTGAATGATATTAATAATAAATATTTCAAGTGAAATTTTGTCCACAGTTTCTCTACAGGACCATTAATTCTGAGCTACAATGCTGGCTTTTAATGTTTTCTTTTATTATTAGCAATCTCTTCCTTAAAGTCTACACATGCATTAACAACTCACAATTTCTAGTATGACAGTGAGGTTCAATAGGAAACTAGGTAAGCATCAGGAATTTTTTTTAACATTTCCTTATTTTTTTGTTTTTGTTTTTACCTATTACATTTTGTACTTCACCAGCAGCAAAACTCTATCAACATTTTTGACATTAATTAAAATTAACTAACCATCTTAAGAAATAGACATGCCTCAAGGAATGAAAGAGATGTATTCATTATACAAACTTGCCTTAGATGACTAAGCTTTAGGCATTAGGTTCAATTCTGTGTCAGTCATATAGCAAATCAATCAATCAAATATTCATTAAAGACATGTCAACATGTTGACATAGGACAGAGTACTGTGAAGTCTTGAGACAGAACCCTGATCTACAGGGAATTACAGTCCAGTGAATTTTAAGACATAAGTTGATATAATGCCCACATGAGTATTTAGAGAAATCAGGCAAATAGGATCCCACTAAGTGATTTGGACCAATAGTTATTATACTTTATTGACCTAGTCCTACATTTAAGTGGAGCCACAAACCCCAAGATCATTTGCCTTAACCATTTTCAAATTTCTGTGTAAAAAATTAAATGAATATAATGAAAAGTCTGTATACAAGTAATTTTAGCTTGGAGGTGGTATATCCAAGTCTAGTTTTTCAATATAAGTATGAAAGAGAGGTCCACTTGAATCACATGCTTACAAGTCTAATTATTGAAATGCTGCAGTAAAAAATACCGCTGGTACAGATATTCATCACTAGTTGCTATCTGGTTAATCAATAACAAATCAAATTGCTAATAAAAGAGCTAAATCAATAGTAATTTACCGTTTAAGAACTAAAAAGAATAGAAGCAATTTCAATCCACAGTCACCTCAAGACAACTGATGGTATGATGGTAACAGATGTCCTTCCCACTGTTTGCAGGAATTTCAAATATCTGTATGTTCATGCTTTGTAAGAGTTTGTAAAATATGAGCCTAGATACCTACCTAGTACATCGTAGGCATTTAATAAATGGATGAATGATGCCTAGATTTGTGTGGACATCAGGCTCCTCTGTCCATGGAATTCGCTATGCAAGAATACTGGAGTGAATAGCCATTCTCTTCTCCAGGGAGCTTCCCGACCCAGGTATCAAACCCAGGTTCTCCTGCATTGCAGGCAAATTCTTTACTGTCTGAGCCACTAGGGAAGCCTTTTAGTTTATGAGTACCAGATTTTTGTAGGTTTTAATAACTCCCTTAGTATGTTGGTTGAACACAAAATTTGTCAAATTCTGCAAAATTTTTAATGAGCATAAATAAAGAACTTATATTTGAAACCAATTTGAGGCCCATCTGGAGGGTCTTCCATGCTCAAAAGGTGGCCAGTACCCATCCCTTAAGAGTTATTGGTTAATCACAAAGAGAGTTGCAGAATGAAAAAGTACTGTGGATAAATGCTGTCATGGCAGATAAGACATTATGGCATAGGAGGGATATGAGCTTAACTTAGATCAATGGGGAATACCAGGACATTTCAAGAAGGAAGGAGAGGAAGATAGTGCAGATGAAGCATGTTCATTTAGTGCTAGAGAATTTCTTCTTACTCACTTAGGATGGGTCTTTTAATAGTAAGCCAGGCCTTTAGCTGATGAATTGAATTACCTTTCTATGCTGTATGTCACGATTCAAAAACCTTGACTGCATAAACAATAGAACCTTGCACCCATAAAATAAAAAATGTTGTTCCAGCCTAAATCATGGAGAGTTAAATTTCTGTTAATTCCTTTGCCACCAAGCAGAAGATGGTTTAGATTAACAGGAAGAAAATCAATGAGCTTATTTACAAAACAGAAATAGAGTCACAGATATAGAAAACAAACTTATGGTTACAAGGGCATAAGGAAGGAGGAGAGATAAATTGGGAGATTGGGATTGACATTTACACACTAATATATGGAAAATGTTGTTCACTTGCTCAGTCATGTCTGACTCTTTGCAACCCCATGGACTGCAGCACACCAGGCTTCCCTATCCTTCATCATCTCGCAGAGCCTGCTCAAACTCATGTGCATTGAATTGGTGATGCCATCCAACTATCTCATCATCTGTTGTCCCCTTCTCCTCCTACTTTCAATCTTTCCCAACATCAGAGTCTTTTCCAATGAGTTGGCTCTGGGCATCAAGTGGCCAAAGTATTGTTACCTATATGTCAAAGTATTAGTTACCTATATGTAAAATAGGTAACTAATAAGGACTTACTGTGTAGCACAGTAGGGCTTTCCTGGTGGCTTAGAAAGTAAAGAATCTGCCTGCAATGCAGGAGACCCGAGTTTGATCCCTGGGTCAGGAGAATCCCTGGGTTGGGAGGATCCCCTGGAGAAGGAAATGGCAACCCACTCCAATATTCTTGCCATGGAATTCTTGAATTCCATGGACAGAGGAGCCTGGTGGGCTACAGTCTGTGGGGTCACAAAGAGTCGAAAATTGAGTGACGAATACTTTCACTTTCACTATATAGCACAGGAACCTTTACTTAGTACTCTGAAATGTCCTATATTGGAAAAGTATATAAAAAAAAGACTGGATATATGTATGTGTATAATTGATTCACTTTGATGTACAGCAAAAACTAACACAACTTTGCAAATCAATTCTAGTCCAATAAAAATTTTTTAAAATAGATAACATTTGTGATAAATTTAAAAAAACAGGAAAAATCACTCTACTACTAATTTGCTTTTCACTTTGGATGAGGCAATTTCTCTAGTCATTTTCAACTGTAAAAACTGTAGCTATGTGTACTCATTTAACATATGGAGCCCAAATTCAGATTTGGTCTACATTGTGTCCCTGGCATTGATATTTTTAATAAAGCATGCCAGGTGGTTGATGTTAATGAGCAGTTAAGATCTAAAATACCAGTGGGCTCTGAATGGTCTTTATTTTGCTTTATAGCTCCAAACATCTAGCACCTAAGTGAATCACAAACTAAACTTGGCTCATTATTTCAAATAATGATAAAATGTCACATATCAAGTAACTTACAGTTACCTCTCTCACATTTTGATATGTATCCACGGTTAACATACTTGTATTTGGACCTTCGAATCAAAATAGTGGAAAAATTTCTTTCTGCCTTCAGCCTTTATCTTTTTCTGAATCAAAATCCTTCAAAGGAAAGTAAATCTATCTTTTTATAATTACCTTGCAAAAAAGAAGTTACATGATGGTATTTATATAAATATGGTTAAACATGTGCTGTAACTTGTTATCATAATTTTCATTAAAAATTTTCTTCTGGGAAAGTCGTGAATTTCCTGTTTTAAGTAAGGGGGCTCAAAGAAGCCATCAAACTGAATTTTTAAAAAAAAATACTGAAATGGAGCTTTTACCAATCAATCAGACTGAATAAATCACTTGTAATAGAAATGAACATAAAGGAAATATTTGCTTTCATCAAGAACCATGAATGCCTTTTAATTTTTCTCTCAGGCTAGGTTCTTTAAGTCAACCTCTCTACCTGTACCAAATATGGGAAATGTCAGTTTGTTCAACCAGGCAAATATTAAAGAAGAAGCTCTTAATGGTAACATTAATATTTATCAAATACTGGCAAGCTAGAGACCATCCAGATGGGTGGCCAGGAAGGTGATGTATGAGGAAATCAAGTCAAACAAACAATAGTGAAAAAAGTGGAAATGGATAGAAGATGTGTAAGATGGCAGGGTAAGAAGATCCTGAACTCACTTCCTCCCACAAATACAGCAAATATACAGTTACATATAAAACAGTTTACTCTGAGAAGAACTGGAGAAGTAGCTGAATTCCTGCTTCCCCAGAAAGGATAAGAGGGCCATGTCAAGACAGAGACTGTCCTTCAGGACTGAGGAGGTAGCTGTTTTGCATAATAATAGAAACAGAGAGAGTCAGGCAAAATGAGGAAACAAAAAATGTTCTAAATGGAGGAAGAAGGTAAAACTTCAGGAAAAAAAAAAAAAAAACTAATGAAATGGAGAGAAGTAATACACCTGGTAGAGTTCAAAGTAATGGTCATAAAGATGCTTACCAAACTCAGGAGAAGAATGAAGAACACAGAGAGAACTTCAACAAAGAGAAAGAGCACATTAATAAGGAACCAAACAGAAGTCATGGAGTTGAAGAATGCAGTAACTGAACTGAAAATACACTAGGGAGATTGAACGGCAAAGTAGCTAAAACAGAACAGGTAGGTGACCTGGAAGACAGGGCAGTAGAAGTCACTCAAACAGAATAGAAAAAGAAAGTTTTAAAAATGAGGATAATTTAAGGAACTCGTGGAACAACATAAAGCATACTAGCATTGACGTCTGTGGGGTCGCACAGAGTCGGACACGACTGAAGCGACGTAGCAGCAGCAGTAGCAGCAGTAGCATTGACATTATAGGGGTCCAGAAAGAGAAGAAAGAAAGAGAAAGGGACAACAAAATTATTTGAAGAAAAGGGTCACTATTAATTTTTCTAACTGGGGGAAGGTAACAGACATCCAGGTCCAGGAAGCATAGAGAATCTCAAACAAGATGAACCCAAAGAGTTTCACACCAAGATCATTATAATTAAACTGTCAAAAGCTAAAGAGAGTATCTTAACAACAGAAAGAGAAAGACCACTCATGATATACAAGGGAACTCCCATAAGACTATTAGTTGATTTTTCAGCAGAAAATGTGCAGGCCTGAAGGAAGTAACATATTCAAGGGCTAAAAGGAAAAAACTTCCAAAAATATTCTACCTGGCAAGGGTAACTGTCAGAATTGAAGAAGAGAGAGTTTCCCAGACAAGCAAAAGCAGAAGTAGTTCATTACCACTAAACTGGCCCTACAAGAAATGTTAAAGGGACATCTGTAAGCTAATTAGGAAAAGGTCCTAAATACATGAATATAAAGGCCCTAGATAAGAAAATATATGAAAGAAAAAAATCTCACTGGTAAAGTCAAATATATGGTAAAGGTAGTGGATCAACCGCTTATAAAGTGAATATGAAGGTTAAAAGACAGAAATAGTAAATTTAGCTATAACTACAAAGATTAGTTAAGGGATACACAAAATAAAAAGATAGAAAATGTTACATCAACACACATAAAATGTGGGAGGTGCTAAACAGGCAGTGCTTTTAGAATGCACTAATGCTTATTTTGAACACCCCATTTTTCATGGAGGCCACTTTAGCCACTTGAATTTTTTTAATATTTGGATTTTTTTTCTTTTCCTTTAGTTTTTGCTTCATTTCACATTGTAGACTCACCTATATTATAGCCCAGGTTGGTTGGCACCAGGTGTACCCACCTACAGTTTGTCCATAACCAACAACTGCTCTAACTGGACTAGTATTTGTAATTACTTGATGCTCTTGTTAAGCATGCATTTTATAGCTCACCTGTAATTACAGCCACATATTTATTTAGAAGTGGGGAAATGTTATCAACCATATATTCTATATAAAATGAATAAGATTTTTATTATGTGCCAGAGAGAAAGCATACATGTTCCTTCACACAACAATAAAATGTATTTCAGTTTCTCCACTGGCATTTTGTAAGTGAATTTTTTAATGGCAGCAATAAAGAGTGTTTTTTAAAGCTGTATTCCTTTTCTTTGCTAGGGGGAGCACATGACGATAGAAATAAATCTCGTCCAGTTGTAATAACTTGTGTTCGTCCAGGAGGGCCTGCTGACAGGTAAACTTCTTTCTGTGTCACTATCCAAATGGACTAAATGAAGTGGGGACTTTGGCAGAGAAGTTGATGAATTAAAAATTTCATAGTAACAGATGGATATTAAATAAATATGTTGGAATGTGAAAACAAGAGCGTTCAGGCTGAAGAATCAGAAGAAAGTAAGTTTGACCCCAGATTCAGCACTTACCACCCTATGTGTTTGGCATGTGACTTAACAGTTCTCTGCTCACTTCCCTCCAGATGTAAAATGTAGAGGATAATGCCTACTTTTCAAGGTTTTTCATTTTATTAAGGATTAGAGGTTTATGGTGCATTGCAGGGGGCCTGTCATACTGGAGGCATTTAATAAAAAGCATCTGGCCCTTTTACAGCAGGTCCTTGAGATGTATCCTTTCCAATTGCTCATCTCCTAACTGGAAAGATGGATGGTGGGGTTCTGACTCTTACTATTGCCAGCATCCTTGTCATGATTATTATGCCTTGATGATGACTATGAATGTCGAAGTAGAAGTGACTTTTAGTAAAAGGGAAGGAATATTGTTGGTGTTAATGTTTCTTTCTTGCTAATTTGAAGATTTCCTACATAAATCTTTTGGATGGAGAAGTCCCAAATGAACACACAGCTTAGATGTCTCAAGAGATACTTATCTTTGTACTAACTTCCCACAACAAAAGTCTGCTCCATAATGGTAGGGAACACAACTCCTGCCACTGGATAGGAGAGGAGAAGAGGAAAATGCACTGATTACCCCTAACTCTGCACAAAATGTTTCAGCCTAGAATGGATTTTTGGAAACCTTTCACAAGCACTAGATATAGCAATAATAATAGTAAATACTGCTTGTTGAGTGATTACCATGGGCCAAGAACTGTGCTAAATACTTAGCAGACATTATCTTATTTTATACTCACAACTATTCACTAAATGAGGTATTTTTATCCACATTTACAGATGACTAAACTGAGGAACCATATGCTTAAATGACTTGCCAGCTAGGATAGGAATTTAGATTTATTTTCCTTCAAAGCTCATACTCTTAGCTCACTTTTTAAAAAACTTGAAGTGAATATACAATAAGAAAATACGAAGACGTGGGTTCTGCCCTCTGCTAAAGTTACTTGCCTTTGTGGAGGATAATACAGAGTATTTTGTTGTTGTTGTTGTTTTTGCTTCTTCTCATGCTTTTCTTGTGAATTATTCTTCCTGGAGCAAATAAGAATATTTCCATTTGTTATTAACATTGTGAGTTGGGGTTGGCAGAAATGTCAAGAGCAGGCTACTAGTTTGTGAACATTTCACCAAATTAATGTAAAACTAAAGGAAACCCTGGGGGCTCAGACAGTCTGCCTGCAATGCAGGACACCCAAGTTTGATCCCTGGGTCGGAAAGATCCCCTGGAGAAGGAAATGGCAGCGCACTCCAGTGTTCTTGCCTGGAGAATTCCATGGACAGAGGAGCCTGGCAGGCTACTGTCCATGGAGTCGTATAGAGTCGGACATGGTCAAGCAACTAACACACACAAAGGAAACCAAAAATTTTAAGATAAAATTTTAGTTAGATTACATGGAGAGTTGCCTTGGCAAAAGATATTTAAGACATTATTTTCATTCTTCCCAAAGCCTAAACTTGCAATCCCGCATTTGATTTTCTCTCCTTTGTTGACTCTCCCTCACCAGAGGGTTATAATCTGGAAGCCTCTCTGGCTACACTTTAGGGGTGTTAGTATTGTGCTGATGCATCTCCTCCCACTGCCTTGAGTGTCTGTGTCTACAGAAGGGAGAATAGTATTTGCCTGCCTTTTCCAGGGAATATGAGACTGAATCAATTTAATGATCATCAAATGGCCTTATAAATCAGTAGGAAAATGCAGAGACTAGGGAAATTTTTCACCAGCGTTCCTTATCCAGCTTGGGTTCACTGGTGATAAATCGAATGGAATCAGCAGGCTTTTCTGCTCACCAAGCTTTGGGAAAATAGGTGAGTGCTATTTCTTTGGCTTTAATAAATCAATTTTAGACATTTTGGCAAAAAAAAAAAAAGCCTAGAAAAGAGAAAATGTGCCTTTATTACTCTTGCACCCCAGGAGTCATCATGGGGGACTTGGTTACTTGCTATTGTGTTGTTATTTTCTTATTACTGATTTTAATATTGTGGCAATTTTCTGTTCAGGGTTCCTTCTGTTAATGTCACACTTGATGCTTAGAAGGAAATGCAAAGGGAGTGGATGGTAGACTGTGTGAAAGAGCCACTTTGGCTAAGTGACTATTAATGTTAAGCCCCACAATGCTAAATTAATGACTGTTTCTTTATTCTTCCTTCAGAGAGGGCACAATCAAACCTGGTGATAGGTTGCTCAGTGTGGATGGAATTCGACTTCTTGGAACCACGCATGCTGAGGCCATGAGTATTCTCAAACAGTGTGGGCAAGAAGCAACGCTGCTGATCGAATATGATGTCTCGGTCATGGGTATGTCAGATACTGAGGTTGGGATCTCAAAGTCTACATAGTGTCACTGTCCATTCCTGATAAGCCACTTTGGATTAAGAATGAACTGTTATGTGTTATGTCCTCCTGTAGCAGACAGAATTTCATCAATGCTATATTAGTCCTCTGTTTGAGTTCAGGAAAAGGTGAGGGTCGCTTCTCAGCAATTTAGAGTTCTCATGTCGATATAATCTATAAAAGTATCTCATTCTGTCAGCATGCTTCACCTAGCGATCAGCTCTTATACGTAGATTACCCTTTGGCAGGAAAGTATTTTCTCCCTCCAATTCATAAAAACAGTATTATTAACTTAGGGGTTGGTATTTTTCTTTTACTACGTAGAGACTGGAAACAGTAGGAGGTTCCTTTCCTTCTTGTAACATCGCAATGTGAAGCCAGCTAATCAGAATTAAGAGAAATTACCATTTTATCATCAGACTTAGGGACAAAGAAAGGAAAAGGGGACATATCACATCCTTGACTAAAATGAGAAGTTGAGTAGAGTATCCCTTCCTGAAATAATGATTCCAATAAAAAGTAATTCTATTTCTACCCTCTCAACTATAGTAAAACTGGAAAGGTATTCTCACATGCCTTTTCAATGGGAAGAGAGTGTCAAAGTTTGTGTAATGTTGACTAAGGCAGAGAAATTATGAGATAATGATTTGGAACCTGAAATTGAAACTTAAATCATGCTGTAAATACTTCTTAAAATTTTCAAACTTGATTGTGTGCCTGACTTAACTAGCAAGTTCTATGTTGGTAAAATGTCGCTGAGCAAAAGAGACTTACTCTATAACTGCAAACTTCTATATTTCCCACTCTGTATGATTCATGTAGAAGAATGTTGCTTGAAAGTGTTCTCAATCTGTCTACTGGCCTGAAATGTATGAGGTATGAGGCTTCCTAAAAGATGTAAAGTTTGAGAGTTAAAGAGTTCTCAGAGTAAGTGGTGTGATATGCTCTTGAGGTGGAAAGGTCAGGGATGAATGAGCTCTCCTCCCTCTGTTCTTCCTTTCCCTTGTTTTCTCTTTCTTCCTCTTTTTATTTTATATGTCTTTTGAGTTAGACAATTTGGGTTCTGTTTTCAGTTCTACTGATGTCTAGCTATTAGTTTAACCATATTATTTCCCTGTGCCTTAAGTTACCTTCTTTGTCAAAAAGAGACTAGCAATGCCTATTTTGAAAGGCAGTTAAGAAGATAAAATTATACAAATAAGATATATTTTAAGTGATGATCCAGTGTATTATTAATGTTAAAAATTGAAGCAAAAGTTTGACATGTTTAACTCAGTCTACAAATATTTCTTTTTTAAATATTTAAGCTCAGTGACAAGTACAAAGACTATAGAGATAAACAAAACAGACCTGGTTTCTGCCTTTATGAAGCTTGACATTGACAAGAAGGAGAGAGAGTAAACAGGTACATGCCAAACAAACACTCAGAAAGTGTGATCACAGCAGAAACTAACACAATATTGTAAAGCAATTATCCTCCTGTTTTTACATTTTATTTTCAACTGGAGGATAATTGCTTTGCAATGTTGTGTTGCTTTCTGCTGTACAGCAATGTGATAAAGCTGTAACTGTACATACATCCCCTCCCTCTTGAGCCTTCCTCCGGCCCCTTCTAGGTCGTCACAGACACCGAGCTGAGCTCCCTGTGTTATGCTTGAGTTTCCCACTGGTGATCTGTTTTACATTTGGTCGTGAATATTTCAGTGCTGTTCTCTCAGTTTGCCCTGCCTTCTCCTTCCCCTGTTGTGTCCACAAGTCCTTTCTCTACATCTGTGTCTCTATTCCTGCCATGCAAATAGGTTGATCAGTACCATTTTCTAGATGCCATATAAATGTAATATACAACATTTATTTTTTTCCTTCTGACTTACTTCGTTCTGTATGACAGATTTTAGATTCATACACCTAACTTCCCAGGTGGCCCTAGTGGTAAAGAACCTGTCTGCCGAGGCAGGAGACACAAGAAACACGAGTTCAGTCCCTGGGTCAGGAAGATCCCCTGGAGGTGGGCATGGCAGCCCACTCCAGTATTTTTGCCTGGAGGATCCTGTGGACAGAGGAGCCTGGCGGGCTGCAGTTCACAGGGTTGCAAAGAGTCAAACACAACTGAGGTGACTTAGCATATATGGCAACCCACTCCGGTGTTCTTGCCTGGAGAATCCCAGGGATGGCGGAGCCTGGTGGGCTGCCGTCTATGGGGTCGCACAGAGTCGGACACAACTGAAGCGACTTAGCAGCAGCAGCATATAAATAAACACGTCAGAAGTTGAATGTTCCCATTAGATATAAACATTGATATGGATACAGATATTCATATATGTAAAACAATACTTAATAAGGACCTGTGTCATAATCTTGAGTGGGAAGTTTTAATATCTAAAAATATATCATCTCTCTCAAATGCATCCATAAATTCTGTTCAAAATCTCAGAAGGATCTTCGGAGGACTTTTAAGAGCTATTTCTAAAATGTATATGGAATAAGAAAAGTGGAGGGGGGAAAATAGCCAAAATGTTTTTGAAACAATATAAAAGTAGAGAAACTTGTTGCATCCAACATCAAGACTCATTCTAAAATTGTGCCATTAAGTCTGTGTAATATTTACATGGGGTAAGAAAAACCAATGAAAGAGGGTCCAGTGCCACAGACACTGCAGAAGGATAGCCTTACATTAGCGGGGAACGACTGAGCTAGTGAGTCAGTGATACTGGGTCAATCAGTTAGCCGCATGGGAAAAATTCAATTAATTTCTTACTTTATACCATACCCAAAAATAAAGCTTTTATTTACATAACCATTTCCCAACAGAATGCTATTATAAATAACTGGAATTAATATTCTTTTACCCAAATCTTTGTATTTCTGACTTCATTAAGTCAAAGAGCATATTCCTTTTGAATAGATTTGAAAGATAATTTCAAATAATTACCTATTTGATAGATAATTCTGATTGTCTTCTATAAAGATTATACTATTTTATATTACTGCCAGCAGTGTTTTAAATGTACCTATCTCATCAGAGAACCAGATACAACTTTGAATAATATGTTTTTAATTTTTTTAATTAAAGTAAAAATTGCATTTATATTTTAATTTACTTAAAAAAATTTTCTAGTGCAAGTAAATGTTTTCTCACATGAACACTAGCCATTTTTGTTTTGCATTGTCTGCTTATGTTCTATATTCCTTTTTTCTATTGGAGGCATTCTTAGTTTTCTTTTTCCTATTGGAGTTTTTTTTTTTTTAATTGGTTTGTGTAGCTATGTATATATTAAGGATACTGGTTCTTATCAGTGTTTTGTAAAAATTCTTTTTAGTTGTTTATATGCCCTTTCTGACATATGCAAGTTTCATTTTTTTAAACTTAGATCTAATATTTTTCTTAGAATTTAAATATTCATTTTTTTCTAAAGTTACCTAATATCTCTGAATTATTTAATAAAGATTCCATCACATGTCCACTAATTTTTAAAATCATACCCTAAGTTGTTAAATATAACTGGACTGCACATCTGAGCTAGCCAGTCTGATTATATCTAGTTTCAGACCAGATTTCAGCATAGGACTTTTGAATTGAAAGTCTTAGCATAAGAGTTCTTATTGTCATAAAGAGACATTTTAGAGGAGAAAATTATTTATTCATATAATACATTTATTATATTATTCTTCTAGTTTTGCTAACTTTATATAGCAGGTGAACACACTTTGATTTTGATTTTTTTAAATTTCTATGTAAATTCCTTTTTCTCTTTTCTGTTTACCTCTCTTGCACCTGCTGACGTTCTCTCCTTCGTCCTTTCATCTCTCATTCTGTTCCTCATCCTCTTTCTCCCTTTCTTCCTCCTTTCCTTTCTAGCCTCCCCTTTCTTTTTTTGCATTCTACTGTTTTTCAATACTTTTCACTATTCTGATTGTCTTACTTAGATTTTTTTTTTGATATTTCTCTACTGTTCTTCTGCTTTTTCTCTGTGTTTTATTTCTTTATTTTTTCTATTTCTGTTTTACTAATTATGTTAAGATGGCATTAGGCATAGATATGGTCAGATAATTAAGAATGATAATTTGTGGAAAGAAGTAAAAATGGCCCTTTAGAAAATCAGAATATGAGATACTTTCAGTTAGAATGGCTGTTCATTACATACTAACCAACCTTTCCTTTTATAAAAACAAAAAATTTCCCCTGTTTTTGCAACATGTTTTTTTTGTTGCTGTTTGTTTTTGCAGCTTTTGTCATTCTTTCTCCTTAAAAGGAGTGAAATGAGTGGCTTATACAGCATAGCCTGCTACTTATTTGAGAGGTCCAATTGGTATTTCTTTCAAACTATCTGAAAGTCAAAGTACCATTACAAATAGTTTACCACTCTCATTTTTTGTTTTTGAGAAAAAAATTCCAGTATTTTTAGGATACTTGGAAAAAAATTGGGAGGCCTGGTGTGCTGCAGTCCATGGGGTCTCAAAGAGTCGGTCATGACTGAGCAACTGAACTGCTCTTTGGTAGGGGAGGATGCAATGCATGTTGGACAGAATGAGTCAAAAAGTGGCACTTCCCCAAAGCAGATAATGTTGAGTTGATGAAAGCAATAGATGCCCATTCAAAGACACGGTCAAATGTTAAATATTTTATTCCTACTAACAGCATATGAAAATTTTCATTAATTTCACATCCTCACCAACACATGGTATTCTCAATCTGTTTATGGTAACTATCTGATGGGTATGTAGTGAGATCCCATGGTAAACTGAATGTATGTTTCCTGGATGAATCGTGATATGAAGCACCTTTCATATGCCACTCAGAACATTCTTGATGCTTTAATTTTACTTTTAACACTTTCATTTATTTATATACTATTAAAATGATGTCACATTATAACTCAGGAAGCAGGTGATGTCTATAATCATAAATATTGATTGTATTTATTTATATGCTACTAAAAATACACAAATTATTTTGCAGGAAACGCATGCATGTGTGTGTGTGCAGAGATATTGATCATCCCTCTGACTCATTGATATTAATCAGATATATTTTTTAGTAAATCTCAGCTCAAAAATTTTAGCATATTCAGTAGTATATTTGGGAAAGCTGTTGAAGCTATCAATTTTATCAACTAAAGTTGAATTTAGTTGGTGATAAAATTTTCCAGAAAATTTATTGCAATAAGACTGGTATGACAGGGTCTAGGAGGAAGTAAGAGTTTAGTTTATCCATTCTTACAACTAATCATCATTAAGTGAGTGTGTATAGAAATATCAATGTTTATCTTGTAGGTGTAAAATGAAGTTACTTCATGATATCATCTTACCTTACCAAAGGACATTATGAATCTTTAAGTCACAAAACCTCTTAACCTACCTGTGGTATTTTCCTGAGTTCCTGTAACTCATGACTTTCAACTATTTCTCTGCTTGGCTTCAAAGTTTTCCTTCTATTTCCCTGGACTAAATCAGTGTGCAAAATCAAGAATACTGAGAAAGATGTTACTCTTTTCTTAGAAATACCCAACTGTATTACATCTTTGCCCAGCTGTGTGGCTAATCCTTACTTACATTCCTTCCTAAGCAAACATAAAATAATATTAGTGATTTTCAAGTGATTGTTTCATCAGGATGGATTTGAATGTTATGAGTCTTCAGAAGAGATGATTACTTTTGTTGCAACCAAAAAGTTATATAGGTTTATTGGTGTTACCGCACTGAATCTTGGCTGTGCTTGCATTTCATTTTTCCAGAATATGAAGATCAAGATATATAACTTCCACTAGTCATAAGTACCAAGAGTAAATTGACTACTATTTGTATTTTCTAGGGGCAAATCAGTTTCTTCCAGATGATCTCAATTTACTAGAAACTGAATTTTTCAAGGGCCTTAAAAGTATTTATAATCCACATGCTTCCCTGTGAGTCCCCAGCACCTCTTCACAGAAACCTTCTCCTATTCATAGAAAATATCATAAACAGAAGCCCAGAGAGTTTCCTATATAAAAGAAGTCTAACTTTTAAATGGCAGCAGCAGTTTATTTAAAATGTTACTTTTCTATGATTAAAAATAGATTTTCTTATACTTTCTCCATTTTTATCTAAAAAAATGAATTTTTGCAGAATCCTCTTATCCCTACTCACCTCACTCACTTTTACATATTTGAATTCAGAGCCACTTGTCCTATTTGGGAAATAGAAGAAGTAGGTAAGGATAAAGTTACCCTAAGCTTTAAAAACTAGATTTTTTTATTTTAAATGAATAGATTTGTTTTTAATTTACTTTCATAGTGTAGTAATACACAAATTAAAAAGTGCTAAGATTTTACTTGTACAGCTTGCTGAATTTTCACTTATATATTTTCTAGCCAGGTCAAGAAATAGAAAACAGCAACCATCATCACCAGAATCCACACTGTGCCTCCTCTCAGTTGCTACCACATCTTCCTACCAGTTTGACTCCTGTCTTAACTTCCTAAGCCTTAAATATATTCTCCTAATTCTTGAACTATCTGTAACAGGAATCATATGGTACATTTCTTGGGTATTGGGCTTCTTTTGAAGCAATTTAGATAATCTGATTTGAATGTAAGAGGTACTCATTGACAATACCTGAGTAACACTAATGTAAGAATAGAATACTTGGGAATATCATTCAGGGGCTACTTCTAGAAGTTTAGTATTACATTTGGTATGAAGAGCATGAATAGTGGTATCAGAGTGGGAGTGATGTGGAATAGTAAGTTAATATTTATCTTTCCTCAAGGGCCCATTTAACAATATTTTAGGTGATATCCATGTGATAGAATCAGAAGAGTCTTTTCAGTCTTTTGGGCCATTTGTAAAATGAGGGGACTTAGACTACATCATTTCAAAGGTCTTTCCAGCTCCAATACCCTATGACTCTTTGAATGTACTAGTGTCTCTGAAAAGATTTCAGAAGTTAACCTTTTTTTATTGATGGAATCAAAATAAAATATTATAAGTTAAAATAGTTTAAAATAACATTTAACTCTTGTTTAAACTGAATTAAATTGGCTTCCCTGGTGGCTCAGACCATATAGCGTCTGCCTGCAATGCAGGAGACCCACATTCGATCCCTAAATTGGGAAGATCACCTGGAGAAGGAAATGGCAACCCACTCCAGTATTGTCCGGAAAATTCCGTGTATGGAGGAGCCCAGTAGGCTACAGTCCATGGGGTTGCAAAGAATCTGACACGACTGAGCCACTTCACTTTACTTCACTTGGTGAACTACAGGTGGCGCTAGTGATAAAGAACCCGGCTGCCAGTGCAGGAGACGGAGGTTCAATCCCTGGGTTGGGAAGATCTCCTGGAGAAGGGAATGGCAACCCACTCCAGTATCCTTGCCTGGAGACGTCTTGGAGAATCCCAGGGATGGAGGAACCTGGGGGCTATGGTCCATAGGGTCACAAAGAGTCGGACCCAACTGAAGCAACTTCACACACAAAATGATTACAACTTAAACCACTATTCTGAAAGGAAGGTTGGTCATTTCCTTTGTTAATCATGTCAAGCACAGCAGTCCTACTGACAGTTACAAATTTCCCAAAGACTATTTTCCATCATTCCCAGAGTAGGTATAAGGCCAACATGCTGCTGTGAAGTCGTTATCTGCAAGGATCTTGATACTGGCATTCTGAGACATTTAATAAATTAATGAAAAGTTGGTTAAAATTCCCTCACTTTCAGATTGCATATTATACTTTTAAAATTAAACACATCCTTGAAGGGGGAAAATTAGCCCTTTAATTTAGTGATTTTAAAAGATGAAAAACTGACTGAACCCCATCAGGGGAACTCTCTCATCGCATGGTAAGTTTCTTTGAAGTCATGTACATGTATTAGGTAGACTAGAATTGCATTTCCTTTTCAGAAGAGTAGCAGACAAGCACTTCAACTGACTGTAAGGGCAGTTCTAGGCCATCTTTTTAGAGTACTACCGAAGTATTAGTCAAGATTACTTTTCTCTGTGGTTGGATACTAACTGTATATTCCTCTTTGTAAAATGAACTTAAACAACCTTTTTTTAAAAGAAATTTTATTGAAATATGGTTGAAATATGTACAACACTGTAAATCAACCATATTTCAATAAATTTCATTTTACATCAATTAAGTTGGGATTAGTCATGGTGGCTCCTTCTCATGGTTATAGTGGTGTTTAAAGTTGTTAGGACATTCATAATACTTGGCACATCCCTAGAACACACAGAAATTTTAAAACATGCTTCTAATGTCATTGTCTTTATTACTGTTTTATTTATTTACTTACTGTTACACTAGGTCTATGTTTACTGCGCACACATTTTCTTTAGTTGCTACAAGTGGTGGCTACACTTCGTTGAGGTGGCTTCTCTTGCTTCAGAGCACAGGCTTCATAAAATGTGACTCATGAGCTCTACAGCTCAGACTCAGTGATTGTGGCACGCAGGCTTAGTTGCTCCACAGCATGTGAAATCTCCCAGACCAGGGATCAAACTTGTGTCCCTTGCTTTGGCAAGTGAATTCTTATCCCCTGTACCATCAGGGAAGTCCTGTTGTTTTTATGTAAGCTTTCTCAGTCTCCTATTTACAGCCTTTCAGATTTAATTCTATTTCTTGAAACCAGACCTGGTAAGCCCAGCTGAGAGCAACTCTCTATCATCTTAACTCCCATAATGTCTTGTCCATACACCTCAGTCTTTACCCATCAGTGTGGGCGTCTAGTTATTTGTAGACGTGACTGTCCTCCTCTATGAGGTTATAAACTCAAGGACAAGGACTATTCCATACCCCATACGTATCCTTTGCAGTACATGGAAGATACCCTTTATTTCTTGGCGAATTGAATAAATGAATGAACAAACTAATGAAGAATATTTGATGTTGAGATTATCATTCTGCTAAATTAATAATGTTCAAAATAATTTCTTATATATTTAGAGAATTTTTATTTTATAGTGTACTTCACTGCTGTGATCCTATTTTATCCTTCTCTTACCTGGAAGGGAACCAAGCTTCCTCTTGTTTTTTTGTGAAAACCTGAGAGGATTATGTTGATCACAGGAGTCTGGCACTTTCTGATTACAAGAATCTATATGACTTCTATGATAGGTCAGTTCACACAAGGCTAGTGAATTCATTTGCCGTTTAATCAAACACATCAAAATGCATTCTTAAAAAACATAAAGGGTTTTTATCGGTTTCATGGTCATCACACATTTAATGTTTAATATTGAAGGTTATAGTTCTAAAAAATTAGATAAGGCCTTTGTCGTTAATGTTTGAACATCTTGGGCATTTTTTGTTCCTTCTCAGTGAATATACATGAGACTGACCTTAAATAAGGCCTTCCCCACAATTCACTCTTCTCTTGTCAAAGCTGTTTTTAGGGGCTTTTTAGGGTTTGATTGTTTTTTTGTTTTTTTTTTTTTCCTTTATTTTTTTATTGAAGGATAATTACTATACAGAATTTTGTTGTTTTCTGTCAAACCTCAACATGAATCAGTCATAGGTATTTCTCTTTCTGACTTACTTCACTCTGTATAACAGGTTCTAGGTTCATCCACACTCATTAGAACTGACTCAAATGTGTTCCTTTTTATGGCTAACTAATATTCCACTGTGTATACGTACCACAACTTCTTTATCCATTCATCTGCTGATGGAGTGCTAGGATGCTTCCATGTTCTAGCTATTATAAATAGTGCTGCAGTGAACAATGAGATACATGTGTCTTTTTCAATTTTTGGTTTCCTCAGGGTATATGCCTAGTCATGGGATTACTGAGTCATATGGTGTTTTTATTCCTAGTTTTTTAAGAATCTCTGTACCGTCTTCCATAGTGGCTGTATCAATTTACATTCCCACCAACAGTGCAAGAGTGTTCCCTTTTCTCCACACCCTCTCCAGCATTTATTGTTTGCATACTTTTTGATGATGGCCTTTGTGATCAGTGTGAAGTGATATCTCACTGTAGTTTTGATTTGCATTTCTCTGATAATGAGCAATGTTGAATATCTTTTCATGTGTTTGTTAGCTATCTGTATGTCTTCATTGGAGAAATGTCTGTTTAGTTCTTTTTCCCACTTTTTGATTGGGTTGTTTGTTTTTCTGGCATTGAGTTGTATGAGCTGCTTGTATATTTTGGAAATTAATCCTTTTTCAGTTGTTTCATTTGCTATTATTTTCTCCCATTCTGAGGGTTGTCTTTTCACCTTGCTTATAGTTTGCTGTACAAAAGTTTTAAGTTTGATTAGGTCCCACTTATTTACTTTTGTTTTTTTTTCCATTACTCTAGGAAGTGGGTCATAAAGGATATTGCTTCAATTTATGTCATCAAGTCTTCTACCTATGTTTTTCTCTAACTGTTTTATAGTTTCTGGTCTTACATTTAGGTCTTTAATCCATTTTGAATTTATCTTTGTGTATGGTGTTAGGAAGTGTCCTAATTTCATTCTTTTGCATGTAGCTGTCCAGTTTTCCCAGCACCATTTATTGAAGACACTGTCTTTGCCCCATTGTATATTCTTGCCTCCTTTATCAAAAATAAGGTACCCATAGGTGCATGGGTTTATTTCTGGGCTTTATTTTGTTCCCTTGGTCTGTGTTTCTGTTTTTGTGCCAGTACCATACTGTCTAGATGACTGTAGCTTTGTAGTATAGTCTTAAGTCAGGAAGGTTGATTCCTCCAGTTTCATTCTTTCTCAGTCTTGTTTTGGCTATTCAGGGTGCTTTGTGTCTCCATATGAATTGTGAAATTTTTTGTTTAAGTTCTGTGAAAAATGCCATTGGTAATTTGTTAGAAATTACATTGAATCTGTAGATTGTGTTTGGTAGTATAGCATTTTCACAATATTGATTCTTCCTACACAGACAGTGCTGTTTTTTCACAGAGCTCCTGTGGTCACAGACTGCAAACATTCCTGATCTTCTCTTCCTCATGGTACAAAAAAAACACATCTTTGATTCCAAAGCTTCTTATCACCTGTCAATGGGACTATAAGATCAAGACTAAATCAATGATGTTAGAGTGGAAATTGTTGTTTTTATATTTGCTATGTTGTAGGAGAAGAGAATAAAAGGCTGTTTTAAAAATTAGAAATGTAAGGTTCCTTACTTGCCTGGATGACAGAGTTTATAAGTGTCAGAGTCAAAATTCATCCTTTTCTCTAACATAATATGATGCTATTAGCAAACTGCAATAATAGCAACTGCCATTGTCTAAGTACCTATTATGTGCAAGGCAACTTTATGAACATTATCTCATTGTATTCTTACCATAAAAGATAGGCGTAGGTATCCCTATTTCAGGAATCAGAAAATAAAAGAACTTGCCCAGGTAGAAAAGAACAGAGCCAGAATTCAAACTGTTATGAATGATTCTAGAACCTTTGCTTAAAGCAACTGAACCAGAAAAGACTTTTCTTTTCTTTTCTTTTCTTCTTCTTTTTTTTTTTTTCTTTCAATTGAAGTATCCCTGTTGGCTCAGTGGTAAAATCTCTGACTGCCAATGCAGGAGACACAAGTTTGATCCCTGGGTCAGGAAGAACCCCTGGAGAGGGAAATGGCAACTCACTCTAATATTCTTGCCTGGAAAATCCCATGGACAGGGGAGCCTGTGAGTTCTGCAATCTAGAGGGTTGCAAAGAGTCAGACACAACTTAGTGACTAAACAAAAACAATAGTTGATTTTCAGTGCTGTGTGGATTTCTGCTGTATGTGATTAAGAGACCTATATATATTATATTACATATATATATTCTTTTTCATATTCTTTTCCATTATGGTTTATCATAGGATATTGAATATAATTATCTGTGCTATAGAGTAGGACCTGTTGTTTATCCGTTCTGTACATCATAGTTGCATCTACTAATTCCAGATTCCCAGTCCTTCCTTCCCTGCCTCCCCCTTGGCAACCACAAGTCTGTTCCATCAGAGCCGTCCTAATGCAACATTTGATAATTCTTAAAGCTAAATGTTCAGAACTGACCTTGACTTCTCCCCTTAGCCTATTCCCCTCCCATCTTCCTCGTCTCAGGCATTAGTGCTTCCATTGGAGCAGCTCTCAAATCAAGAGACTAGGTCATCCTTTGTTTTTCCTCACCCCACTTATACCTAGCTCTTCTAAAGAGCGCACCTCTCCTCTTTCCAGCCACCCTCCTTGTCTGCATTTTTACTTTCTCTGCACTTGTCTTCACTTCTCACACCCAGAAACCACCCTCTCTCCCAGCCACCTCTCAGCGTGTGCCTGGCTCCACCCCTCACTCCCATTCCCTTCTCCATGCTCACATAGAAGCCCAAGAGACCTTTATATAGCACTCATGGAGTCATATCACTCTCATCCAATGTCATCCACTAAATCTCAGACAAAATTAAACTCTGTATAGTGCCCATGAAGCCCTGCCTGCTGTTTCCAGAGCTGCCTCCCCCATCTCCATTCTCCATGGGTTCTTCAGTTCAGTTCAGTTCAGTCGCTCAGTCGTGTCCGACTCTTTGCAACCCCATGAATCGCAGCACACCAGGCCTCCCTGTCCATCACCAACTCCCAGAGTTCACCCAGACTCACGTCTATCGAGTCCGTGATGCCATCCAGCCATCTCATCCTTGGTCGCCCCCTTCTCCTCCTGCCCCCAATCCCTCCCAGCATCAGAGTCTTTTCCAATGAGTCAGCTCTTCGCATGAGGTGGCCAAAGTACTGGAGCTTCAGCTTTAGCATCATTCCTTCCAAAGAAATCCCAGGGTTGATCTTAGGAGCTCCCTTTTCTCATTCCCAAGACTCTTTTATTTTTTCTTTCCTGGCTCCTCCCACCTACCAAGCTCCTGCCCTCAGGGACTTTTCAAGTTCTGTTCTCTCTGCCTCAGAAATGATTCCCCAACCCCATCCATGAACAAATACACATTCTTTACCCAGCTATTTTGTACATATCCTTTAATGTCACTACCTCAGAGAAAACTTCTCTGACAATCTCTCTAAATTAGGTCTCCCTGTTTCACTTACCCAGGGAACTCTTACTTTCCTTTCACAGTAATTATCACCATTAAAATGCTAATTTGTTGGTGAGCTAATCTGCTATCTCCTTCACTAAACTATAAGGGCAGCAGGGAAAGGGAATTTTAACCACTGTATGTACCGTATATGCCTGAGGCACAGAAAGTTCAGTTCAGTTCAGTCGCTCAGTCGTGTCCGACTCTTTGGGACCCCATGAACTGCAGCACGCCAGGCCTCCCTGTCCATCACCAACTCCCGGAGTTCACCCAGACTCACGTCCATTAAGTCAGTGATGCCATCCAACCATCTCATCCTCTGTCGTCCCCTTCTCCTCCTGCCCCCAATCCCTCCCAGCATCAGGGTGTTTTCAAATGAGTCAGCTCTTCGCATCAGGTGGCCAAAGTATTGGAGTTTCAGCTTCAGCATCGGAGGCACAGAAAAGTGCACGTTAAATATTTGTTGATGGAATGAAAGGCAGACAGCTTAAAACTGGTATGTCCACTTAGCTCACTAAGTTGACAGTAAATATTTACTCTGCTCTAAAGAACTCCAGAAGTAGTAGTAAAAGATGCAATAAAGCCTTAAGTAATCAATTTGCAGTGCTATTCTGTTCATCTTATTTCTCCTGTCCTCCCTTCTCTTCTCTCTCCTCTCCCCTCCCCTCACCACCCTCTTCCCTTCCTTTCCCGTCCCTTCAAGAAGTATTTTCTCCAGTTATCAGTAAAAGCATCAGGGTGCCTGAGTCCCACAGAGCTACATGGAAGGGCTTTCTGTGAATCACTGGCCCGTAGCCACAGTTAATTTTCTTGCCCAGAGTTTCATTAGCCATTTTCAGTGATTCCAGAATACCACCACTGCAGAGTCTAACAGTAAACATTAGTCTGGAGATCCAGACTGTTAGGGAATTTACCAGACTCCCCAAAGAAGGTACAGTGGTGTACAAGAAACAAATTATTTCTCTCCAGGTCTTTGATGATTAGGAAATACTGGGATCAGAGCAAAAAGTGGCCTTTATCACCATGTGCCCAGCGCTTCTCTATTTTAGAAAACCCTTGTTTTCACCAAGCAGCAAATATGCGACTTCATGATTAAAGTCCCTAATGTATGGATTTTGAAAGCTGCCCTGCTATGGTATGGTGGTTGGTTGAAAGCTTGGTATTTTGTAGCTCATTTGAGGACCTGCAGCTTCTCTTTAGTTACAACTGTTATTCCTAGTTGGGAGTGTAAGTCACTTCTATCATCCAGACTCACTGTCCAAACCCTGTCATTTCCAGACCATTCATAGAGGCCTCATCCTTGTAAACACTGGTACAAGGAAAATTCTCTTCAAAACGAGGGCATGGTTTCAGATAAGCATAAGCATCGTATATTTGAACCAGCAGAGTATTGAGACCTGACTCACTGGAGACTTTCATTCTGGCTTAAGTTTGTGCCTCTTAAGAGGTAAAAAAAAAGCCTACTAAGCCACACACACATTCTCTCGGAGAGTGGGAAGGAGTGATTATCATCAATTCACAAGAACTCGAGTAATATTTCAGCTGCACCCATGTAAAGTCCCACGAGCCCTTTTGCCTTATATGATTTGGTTCATTGCTATTGGTTGCCTACTTCTTAGGACTCTCTGAGGATCTACTGCAGACAGATTATTTGAGATGTCTCACCCTGTGGACACGTGCAGTGGGTGACCCTAGGACCTCCTCCTCCTCAGAGGTGATTTCCATAACTTGAACACATCTTTTGAGTTCCTTAAAAGACAGTTTTGTGCTGAGTGGTACATTCACCTGTGGAATCGGCTTTACTTAAGCCTTATTATCCAAACAGAATTATAGTAAAGGCTTGGCAGACTTTCCAGCAGAATTCTCACACTTGGGAAAGCATATGGTGGTGGGGGAGGGGACGGTCTAAGATAGGTTTGAGGCTGGTCAATCAAGTTGAAGAATCATTTGGCAGGAATATTAAATATGCCACCTGTGAAAAAAATGAAAATTAGTTTTTTATAATTTGTGTCATTGAAAGCCTCCATGTATAGTTTTTTTAGTACCTTGTCCAAGATATAGATTCATTAGTTATAGATTATAAAACTCAATCCATAAGTAGTGTAGTGTGGATAATCTGAAATTGCAGAGAGAGTTAATATTGAAATCATTTACAACACTTAAAGCTAAGCAAGTGGAACAACACATGAAAATCTAACTAGGGATACACTACACAGTGGTCTAGCTCCCACATCCTGTCCTCCTTCCTCTTTCTGCTAGAACATTCTCTTGATGACATCACTGTATCTTACATAGATGCAAACACTAAACATTTTGGAGGCATGTTAATCATCATTTAATTTTTTTTATTTAAGAGTCTTTTGTCTAGGTTTTTCTGGTCAAGTAAAAAAAAGTAATTTTCTCAACATTTACCAGGAAATTAATTAGTCAGCATAGATACTAATGACATCAGCGTGTCCTGGATTTAACCCAAGAAATTGTAGAGGAGGAGAGAACTAACAATTCATGTGGTTAGTTTCTGCCAAAAGTTGTACAAGGTACTTTGTACATTTTATTAACTCTGTCATAGCAACTCTGTTATATGTACACTATTATCCTTATTTTTCATAAATGAAGTAATGTCTCAAAGAGATTATAGTAATTGCTCCAATAACACAGATAATATCATGTTAAACCTAGGATGGATCAGACATTAAAAAGTCTGCCTGTGGTGCAGGATACTTGGGTTCAATCCCTGGGTTAAGAAGATCCCCTGGAGGAGGGCATGGCAACCCACTCCAGTATTCTCGACTAGAAAATCCCATGAACAGAGGAGCCTGGCAGGCTGTGGTTCATGGGGTGGCAGAGAGGCAACGTGACTAAGCAAACACGCCCATCCATCCCAAATCTAGGATCAACCTCTAAGTCTGATAGTGTACCCACAGAGGATTGAGGTTAATTATAGCCAATCTATGAAACAATAAAATTTTAAGAATGGATGCAAGTTCTGAAAGCAGCAGAAAAACTAATGGAACATGTCTTTGTTTTATTCTAAACTTAAGATTCTGAAATTGAAATGTAAGACTCAGTGAATATTCTTTCAAAAATAAAAGTTTCACAGGGAATACTTTAAAGATGAAATCTTACCATTTAAATTATAAATTGTTTTAGGCCAAAATTCATAATTGAACCCCCTCCACCAAAAATCCCACAACATCAAATATTTAACAGGATGTACCTAAGAGAGTTCTGGATATGAAAGAGGAAAGTGAGACACTGAATTAATTATCTGCTGGTGTTTAATCATTCAGACATTTTTATTGATGTGAATTCAGGTAAAATTACTGAGACTAAAGGAGTGAGACATAGTATTTCAGAAATACTCCTACTTTTTTCATTTGAAACACAGTGTTTACTTTCTTGTTTTTGGAATATAGCTTATTTACAATTTTGTGTTAGTTTCAGGTGTACAAAAAAGTGAATCAGTTATACATATCCACTTTTTAAATATTCTTTTCCCTTATAGCTCATTACAGAGTATTGAAAAGGTTTCCCTTGCTACACAGTAGGTTCTTATTAGTTATCTACTTCATATACACTGGTGAGCATATGTCAGCCTCAATCTTCCAGTTTATCCTCCCCCAGCTCTTCCCCTGGTAACAGTAGATTTGTTTTCTACATCAGTGACTCTGTTTACTGTTTTGTAAGTAAGTTCATTTGTCCCATTTTTTTTATAGTCCACTCCTACCTCTTTTTTCTTTACTGTCTTAATATCTTGAGTATATTGACAGACATCATCAGAGATTCCTGGGTGCTGCATCGGCAGCCCAGATTTCTGTAGAGAAGCAGAAATGTTAGGCTCTTGCTTGTCTCCCAAGTGAGAGGAGGAGCAGACAGACCAGGAAAAGGCCACAAGTGTCCTCCCAAAGCAGGGTCTGTGTTCACTTTTTAATAGAACAAAGATACCGTGGATGACGTGGCACCATCGTCAAAGTTGGGGTTCCATGTGAAAGGTTTAAAATGGAGCAGTCTGTTAGCGCTTGCCTTTGGCAAAAACTCTCGCCTTCCCTGATTCTATAGATGGGTCCAGAAACTACTTCAGTTCAGTTCAGTCGCTCAGTCGTGTCCGACTCTTTGCAACCCCATGAATCGCAGCACGCCAGGCCTCCCTGTCCATCACCAACTCCCGGAGTTCCCTCAGACTCACGTCCATCGAGTCAGTGATGCCATCCAGCCATCTCATCCTCTGCCGTCCCCTTCTCCTCCTGCCCCCAATCCCTCCCAGCATCAGAGTCTTTTCCAATGAGTCAACTCTTCGCATGAGGTGGCCAAAGTACTGGAGCTTCAGCTTTAGCATCATTCCTTCCAAAGAAATCCCAGGGTTGATCTCCTTCAGAATGGACTGGTTGGATCTCCTTGCAGTCCAAGGGACTCTCAAGAGTCTTCTCCAACACCACAGTTCAGACGCATCAATTCTTCGGCACTCAGCCTTCTTTAAAGTCCGTCTAGTCAAGGCTATGGTTTTTCCAGAAACTATTTGGGCTCCATTAAATCCTTAATTTCCCACAAAAAGAGTGAGCTCCACTTCCTGCTGTTTGTACTGGTTTAAGGAAGTTTTCTACTCTCATATTTCAAAATATTTCAGGAGTTGTTTCGATTTCTGTTAATAAGAGTATGTCTTATAGTAGTGTGAAGTGCTATTTATCACTTTCAAATGCCCTCCTTTGTCAAGAAATGCGTGCCTACAGAAGATACTATGTAACCCAAAAGGTAAAAAGATAATGTTCAAAACATGCTTCTGAAGGCATGTAAGGCTCCCAGGAGACACTGTTCTTTAAAGTTGACAAACCCACAGTAACTGAATCTCAGCATCATGTGTTTGAACCCCTATCTAATGCTAGAATTTCTTCAGGACTTTTCTTGCCAAGCTCTACTTGAACACCTCTGATGACCAATATCTTCCTGCCCATCAAGCCTATATCCCCAAACAAGAGCCCCACACCCTCACTGCATGGTGGAATCACTTGGAAGTATTTTAAATGCCCAGGCCTGTACCAGAGAGCTGTTGTGACAAACAAAACAAGATGAAATACATGAAATCACCTTGTAAACTATAACTTACAGTAAAAACATAAGGCACATCATCATATCTCCTGTTAAAAATAATTTTGAAATATCCACCCATCATTCCAACCTGTCTAAACTTTTTTAGATCCTGATTCTGACATCCTACTTACTTTGTATCCCTTCCAACCATATGTCACATTTTCTATTTAAAATTTCATTTACTTTATGACTAATAAATGAGTATTATTGAGGACCTACAGGATTCAAGACACTGGGCAGTAAGACTAGTATTTCCATCCAGTGGTCACGTTGACCCAAGCTGGGGACCCTCTTAGTGCCTCTGCTCTGTTGATGCCCTGATCAGGCTTTCTTTGCTTCTTCATTGACATCGCATTGGTCATTTTAATACATAGTAATCAATTATGTTTCATTTTTTAAATCTAACCATTTCTTTAGACCTGTACATTTACCCCATGTTGGGTTTTGTTTTTTTAATATTGCATTTCCTTCCTGTCAAGCTCAAGGTCAGTCAAGAAATACAGATGCTTTAAATATTTCTGGGCTTCCTTTTGGCTCAGCTGATAGAGAATCTACCTGTAATGAGGGAGACTTGGATTTGATCCCTGGGTTGGGAAGATCCCCTGGAGAAGGGAAAGGCTACCAACTCCAGTATTCTGGCCTGGAGAGTTCCAAGGACTATATAGTCCATTATTTTTGGCACTTACAAGTAAATTGGCTTTTAGGATGTCTGCATAGTTTGTATCCATTTGTCTATTTCAGATCTGTTCCTAGAGAACTAGAATGCTTTTTTCAAATGTAACCATAAAATCAGACCTAGCACAGGATGCCAAGGAGACCCTGAGTCTTGTCCTTAAGCCATTAACTCTTCCTGACTGACAGTTCCCTCCCAGTCTTGGGAGATTAAGAACCCTTAGTAGTCAGAATTCTTTATCTTGCAGGCACTCACTCCTACTTAAGTAGTTTTCTACCTCAGCACAGACGAGTGGAGGCTCATCCCATTTTCTGTGGGGATCACTTATCCAAATCAGAAAAACCTGACACTGACTATTTTTAGATGGAGAAGGAATCAGGCTTTCTGGAAAATGATGATATGGAATATGATGATTGTGCAGTAGCCATGTATATATGCCAAATCATTTCAATAACCAGGCCAAAGGATTTTTCACTTTGTGACTGGTGTTTCTATTTTCCCATTGGTATCAGTCACTTAAATGCCAGCTTCGCCTGGCTGTTTATGCCTTTTACAGCAAGTAGGATGTAAACCTTTTGAGTTTCCTGAAAGCTTGCTCCTGGTAGACAGAATTATGCCCTTAAAAACAAAAATCCTCACATTGGTACTGACAATGGAAATGCAAGCTTCCAGAGCTTGTGCAGGAAAGGGCTACAACCTTGTTTACAAGGAATGCCCAGGTCACTGAGCCTAAGCTCAAAAATCTCTGTAAGGAATTGTGTGACCTGATTTTTCTCACCCTCTCTTTTAAAAATGTAAAATCTCTCTGTATCATTTTTCTCTGTAGGATAAAATTAGAGCCCTAGGAAGTTTTAAAAAATAATTACTTATTTATATGGCTGCACTGGGTGTCTTAGTTGCAGCATGTGGGATCTAGTTCCCTGACCAGGGATCAAACCTGGGCCCTCTGCATTGGGAGCATGGAATCTTAGCCACTGGACCACCAGGAAAGTACTGAGCCCTAGAAATTTAAATTGGAAGATTTTGTTAGTATTCTTTAAAAAAAAGGCTAAATATCTATAAAAACTAAGTCAGACTATCAATTTTAATACTGAAACCCACCATGTAAATTCTAACATGATTATTTCATATGTTATTACTCACTTAGCCAGGAACTTTAACTCTCTCACTTATTTAACTGTGTTCTAGTTTCCCTTGAACTAAATACATAATAATACATCACTCTATAAAAGACCAAGAAAAGCCAAGACAGTCTTAAAGAAAAATAACCAGAGAACTTATGCTACAAGGTACCAGATCTATTAACAAGCTGAAGTAATTAAGACAGCATCATCCTGCCATAAGGACAGATAGATTGATCAATGAAACAGAGCAGAAACAGCACTGTAGGTACGTAGTCATCTAATTTATGACACAAGTGACTTTGTAACTCACTGAGGAAAAGCTATCTTTTCAAAACAATAATGATGGGTAAGCTATATCCAGGTGGATAAAATATATGGTGACTCTCCTTATCCCACACCATACACAGAAATCAATTCCAGATAGATTGCTGATCTAAATGTGAAAATTAAATAGTAAATCTGGTTTAAAAAAAAGTCTAGGAGAACATCATTATGACTTTACAACAAGCAAAGATTTCTTAAAGAGAACACAAAGTACTAACCATAAGGAAAAAAAAAGAACTCTTCATAAAAAGACTCCATTAAGAATCTGAAATGGTAAGTTATAGAGAGGGAAGATATATTTGTACAACAAACATCCAAAAAAAGACTCATATCAGATTATGTTTGTTTGTTTGTTTGTTTTTTTAATTCCCACAAACCAATAAAGCCAGACAACCTTATAGAAGGTTGGAAACAGAGAGATTTGTGCAGTTTGTAAAAGAGGGCTTCCCAGGTGGCGCTAGTGGTAAAGAATCCACCAGCCGATGCAAGAGCCATTAAGAGCTGTGGGTTCAATCCCTGGGTTGGGAAGATCCCCTGGAGGAGGGCATGGCAACCCACTCCAGTATTCTTGCCTGGAGAATCCCATGGACGGAGGAGCCTGGCAGGGTCCATGGTGTCGCAAAGCATCGGACACAGCTGAGCGACTGACACACATACACACTAACCTATGCTGCTAGATGTCAAGATGGTGGTTACCTGTGGGTCAGGGAGGGGATTTAAAGGAATGTGTGATGCAGGGATCCTTTATGCTGGTATTGTTCCATTTCTAGGTCTGGTTACACAGATCTGTTCGGTTTATGAAAATCTATCAGGCTTCAAACTTAAGATTTATGCATTTCTCCATATGTTTGTCATGTGAAATGTATGTCAGACCCTCAGTCGTGTCCGACTCTTTGCAACCCCATGGCCTCTAGTCCACCTGGCTTCTCTTTCCATGAAATCTCCAAGGCAAGAATACTGGAGCAAGTTGCCATTTTCTCCTCTAGGGAATCTTCTCAACACAGGGATCAACCCCGCTTCTCTTGCATCTCCTGCATTGGCAGGCAATTTTTTTTACCACAGTGCCACCTGGGAAGCTCTATGTTTATTATACTTCAGTAAAAAATTTTAAAGCAGTATAGGCCAATAATCAAGGTGCAGAAGAAAGATGAGTCCCATAAAATGGAAGGGGCAGTGTCAAGATATTCCAAAGTTAATAAAATTACTAGGGAGAGGCTGCTGCAGAGAATGAAAGTAGTCATCAACCATGCTTTAGCCAAACTCAAGTTAACATGGGTATATTATTGAATTCCACTTGCGTTGTTTGGACTCTTCTTTCAGTACAATAACTGCATTCAAGATGGTCCCTTTAATGTCCCAAGAAAAACTTAGGATTTCAGATAAAGCTCATTTGAATACAGAAGGTATACTTTTTGTTGTATGGGCGTATTTTCTGAGTAGTGAATTTCAATTGACAGAACTAAACCAGCAATTTTTTAAGTTAAGAAATATTTATTAGAGTTTTGCTCGTCTGAAAAGGGTTGAAATTATTAGTAGCATTATTTGAAGAGGATATCACTGATAAAAATACTTTTAAGTAATGGATAATTTGAAAAGCCCCCCAAAGGTACTTTTTATCTGAAGGAATGTACAGCCGACAAAACTACTGTTACCAAGCACAGTCTTTCTGTCACCCCTGGGAGGTTCTAATCAAGCCTGGAGCTCTGATTGAAATGCTGGGCTCAAAGTGGGAAAACTGATTAACAAAATAAAAAATCCAAAGTGTTTCCCATGCAAACAGTCATCAGCGTATCTTATGTAATTATGTAGCCCATAAATCAACACAGCGTGCAAGGGCTTCACTCAGGGTGTAAATATCTTAATGACTGAGACGTCTTTAACCATGAATAATTATATCTACATGATCCATTTTTCTCAGCCATGCTTCACTTCAGCAGAATAAACTAATCTTCTGTCAGGGGATGGGCTCTTGATTATTTCTTCCTGATTTTTCTTCTGTTAGTTTTTCTCATTTTGACACAGTCCATTTTTCTCTCTTGCACTTTCTTTAATAAGGGTGCCCCATTCATCTACCCTGTCTGTGCGCTTTTATTCTTCCTATGCGTCTTATTAGACATCTTGGAATAAAGCCAGGGCTTTTGGACTCCAGCTTTTCATCAGACCCTCTGTGGATGGAACTGGATGGCAGCTAGGAAACTAGGCTTAATACCACAAGGCAGTATGAGCTTCCTGACGTTGCTGTGTGGAAACATGTATTATGGAAAGCAATTGCTAGAAAAGGCTAATGATCAATTAAACGTGAGCATTTGTAGATTCTCTTCTGTGATGCGGAGAGTAACTGCCACATGGGTAATTCTGCAAAGCAGTACTCACTTAAAATAGTTTTGTTTTCCTAGAGCCCATGAAGATAAAGGCAGCTGAGAAGCATTCAGCTTCTCAACTAAGAAGCTCATCTTGAGCGTTCCAGCTCACCATGCGCAGTCCCCTCAGACCCACATAGGTCTCATATCATCGCCATTCCTTTGACTTGTACCATAAATGTGTGTGTGTCTGTGTGTGTGACCCAGTCATGTCCAACTCTTTTCAACCCCGTGGACTCTTGCCCACCAGGTTCTTCTCTCCATGGGATTCTCCAGGCAAGAATACTGGAGTGGCTTGCCAGTTCCTTCTCCAGGGGATCTTCCCAACACAGGGATTGAACCCAGGTCTCCCGCACAGCAGGCAGATTTTTTACTATCTGAGCCACCGGGGAAGCCCTGTACCTTAGATACTTGGGAATAATTGCCTTTCTCTGGACAGTCCCATGGACAGGAAGCTTCAGTCAGCTTCTGTGGGTGGTGTCATACCTGATATACTTTTTGACATACTTGAGTAAATCTTCCTAGAAAGCTGGAAACCATATCCTATTAGATACCCAGTATTTTATAAGCATTTTGACTCTTACTGTATTAAAGTTTTCATAGGGTTTGGGAGGATTGCAAACATTATGTGTCCTGTAGTTTAAGAAAAAGTAGAAACTTCCTGAGGTTCATCAGAATAAATTTCCATAGTGGAACCCAAAAGTTCTAGCCCACCCCTCTGTCTTATTGGCATGGACCCCAAGGGGTTATGTGAAGGAAGGGATAATATATTTTGTTTGAGTCCCCAGTGCTTTCTGATGTTCCTGGAATATATAAATATACTCAATAAATGTATTTTAAAATTCATGTTGTTGCAGGAATGATGATGTAACCTGCAGACCTAGAAAGCCCAGTTGTGTGGGAATATGAAGTGGGTGATCTTCTATCTTGGCAAGAGTCTAGTTAGGTTTCCCCAGCCTCCTGAGACTACATGAATCCTTCCCCTGACTCATCCGATGGCCAGAGCATTTGGATCTGGTCTAAGTCATGTATATGAAAGCCAGCATACTAGGGTCTCCTCACAGACGACCATTTGAATTATCCAGTATCCGGCTTTTGCTGGAAAGCTGGAGTAAGATAAAAGATTGCTATTTAGGTAGGTCCCTAGAGAGACAGCCAATCTGTCTGCCCTGGGGTCTGTCTTTTGATCAAGCAGACCATCACATTATCTTGTCTCATTATAGAGATAGCATCACTGATTTGCTTTTTAATCATGTGCCTCAAGAAACAGCCATTATGAAAATACATTGAGGACTTCACCCCATTATAGCAGCACCGTCTATATGGGCTTCCCTGGTGGCTCTGTGGCAGAGAATCTGCCTGCAATGCAGGAGACCCAGGTTCAGTCCTTGGGTGGGGAGGATCCCCTGGAGAAGGGAGTAGCTACCCACTTCAGTATTCTTGCCCGGAGAATTCCATCTACACAGGAGGCTAGCAAGCTCCAGTCCATGGGGTCTCAAAGAATCAGAAATGACTGAGCAACTGACACTTAACAAAACTCCACGGAAAAGGTATCTTTTAGAACTCGCTGCTACAGAATCTCTATTTCCACTGTTGGGACTAGAAGACTTCCTCTTTACCAACAGTGCAGGATTGACCATGGTTTCCAGGAAGTTTAATCATATTTTTTAATTGTAACAAAATTCATATAATGTATAATTAACCACTTTAAAGTCTAAAATTCAGTAGCGTTTAGTACAGCCACAGTGTCAGGCTACTCTCAGCTCTGCCTGGCTCTAAACAGCCACTCTCCAGCCCCGTCTGCCCCTAGTCCCTAGCAGCTACCAATCCTCTCTAGTCCCATCTGCCCCCAGTCCCTAGCAGCTACCAATCCTCTCTAGTCCCATCTGCCCCCAGTCCCTAGCAGCTACCAATCCTCTCCAGCCCCGTCTGCCCCCAGTCCCTAGCAGCTACCAATCCTCTCTAGTCCCGTCTGCCCCCAGTCCCTAGCAGCTACCAATCCTCTCTAGTCCCATCTGCCCCCAGTCCCTAGTAGCTACCAACCTACTTTCCATCTCTGTGGATTTCCCTGTAATTTAAAGTCATTTTTGTAATTTAGTCAAAGCATCTCTATTAACCCTTGTGGGCAAGATGTTCATAGGTCTTTTTACTCTTCCTGATTGCTCCTTTATATTACATTTGTTTCTTTGTTTGTTTAAAGCAAGCAGCCTCCAGACTTTTGTGGAAAGAAGTTGAGTGAATATATGTATAAATAAGGATACTCTCCTTTGAACCTCCAGAACCATTCCTCCCTGAGTGACGCCAGTCTCTTTTAAGAGCTCATAATCCTAGGGGTAGCTCATTTACTTGGCCATTTCTAGCTGCTGTGTTGCTGTTGTTCAGTCGCTCAGTCATGTCCAACTCTCTGCAACCCCATGGACTGCAGCACTCCAGGCTTCCCTATACATCACCAGCTCCCAGAGTTTGCTATACTACGCACTTATAGATGGGAAATGACCAATAAGTTCAAGTTCCATCTGGAAGAAGGTGGATTACCTTTCTTCCAGTAGGCTGTTCTCTAATTCTTTTGCTATCAGATAAATTCAAACACTTCTCATCCAATATTATGAGGCATTGAATACAGATCAATATGCAGGTTAGAATTTAGACAAAAGAAAAATATCCCTCCTCATCAACATCATCTGGGTATGCATAGGCACTCTGTTACAAGAACAGCCATTCAAAGGGTTTAATCATGGGGTTAACATGACTGCAACCACGCTAAGAACTCTCAAGCACAAGAATGTGACTTAAATGTCTGCATCGTGACTATTGCTAGTATTGCATCTTGAATAAAATAATAGGCCTTCATTCTTTCACTGTGCTAAGTCTCTTCTGTCATGCCCGACTCTTAGTGACCCTATGGACAGTAGCCTGCCAGGCTCCTCTGCCCATGGGATTCTCCAGGCAAGAATACTGGAGTGAGCTGCCATGCCCTCCTCCAGGGGAGCTTCCTAAAGCAGGGATCGAACCCGTGTCACCTGCATCTCCTGCACTGGCAGACAGGCTCATTACCACTAGCACTACCTGGCAAGTCTCATTAGTAGGATACTGGAATTTAAATTCAACTACCACCCTTATGGCAGAAAGTGAAGAGGAACTAAAAAGCCTCTTGATGAAAGTGAAAGTGGAGAGTGAAAAAGTTGGCTTAAAGCTCAACATTCAGAAAACGAAGATCATGGCATCTGGCCCCATCACTTCATGGGAAATAGATGGGGAAACAGTGGAAACAGTGTCAGACTTGATTTTTTGGGGCTCCAAAATCACTGCAGATGGTGACTGCAGCCATGAAATTAAAAGACACTTACTCCTTGGAAGAAAAGTTATGACCAACCTAGATAGCATATTGAAAAGCAGAGACATTACTTTGCCAACAAAGGTCTGTCTAGTCAAAGCTATGGTTTTTCCAGTGGTCATGTATGGATGTGAGAGTTGGACTGTGAAGAAAGTTGAGCGCCGAAGAATTGATGCTTTTGACTCATTGGAAAAGACTCTGATGCTGGGAGGGATTGGGGGTAGGAGGAAAAGGGGACGATAGAGGATGAGATGGCTGGATGGCATCACAGACTCGATGGACATAGTTTGAGTAAACTCCGGGCGTTGGTGATGGACAGGAGGCCTGGCGTGCTGCAATTCATGGGATCTCAAAGAGTCAGACATGACTGAACGACTGAACTGAACTGATTGTATATTTTCATAAAGTTTATTACGTTTCTCTAATTTTTGATTCCCAGTAGGCTGTTCCTTACCTAACATTGCTATTTCTCTGAAGAGACATAGATTGTCAGGATTAGGGAACTTTTACTGAAGTCCCCTAATTTTACAGAAGAAAATAAGGACCAGGGGAGATAATGGCTTGGGCCACATGGTAAGTTGGTGGCATAACTAGAACCACACCTCCAGGCCTCCAGACCTGAGCCCAGCTTAGAATCATGCTGCTTCTTCCTTTAACCATGAGTTTATGGTTCTCTTTTCAGAGTTCCGAAGCGTTCCATCTTAAATTTAAAAAAATAATAATTCCTTGCACATTAGGCTGCCCTAAATGGAAATATTTCATTTATTGTTCCTTCAAAGCCTTAATGGGGCAAGTACTACCTAAAGAGAGACTGTTATTTCTATTAATAGTTTCCCTTCCAGAGGTGCACCAGAACAGTGAGTACAGTCTCTCTCCCCTTCTAAATTAATGATGGCAGAAATATGATACCCTTTTTCTATGTTTCTTAATGTTCCCATTCCTATCATTTCTTCCTATGAGAAAAAATTAATATTAATTCTTCACTGTAACTGGAACATTAGAAGCTTACAAAAATATAATTTTTAACATCTTGACAAATATATAGGCCAGAAGCACTGTAAGAGTTTATATTTAAATACCTTTTACCCCTGCTGATAACCTCTTTACAAACTGATCTTCAATCCTGATGTAATACTTTTAAGAAACATGAAAACTAGTGTGTGTACTGGGTCATGGTTGATTGTGGCTTTATAAAATTTATGTCTGCAAATAGCTATTAACAGTAGCTTCTTAGAATAAAAATTCAAGAAAGGTATTTTTGGGGGGATAGACTCAAGTGAAAAGGCTTGTCAGAATAAAGATTCAGTGGCAACAAAAATTCACACTTACCTACCAGCTTAAATGTAATAGTTTATTTCTCGGGAGAGTAAATAGTCTCTGGAGATATGATTTCAGGAATCTAAGGTCCTCTCTCTGGTGGCACCATGCCCATGTCTGATAGTGGAAGATGGTCACCAGTTCTGGGCCCACAATGCAACATCAAGAAGGGAAAATGAAACAGAGGAGGGCACCGCCATTCTTTTTAAGAATGCATCATGTCTCACTCCTGCTCACTTCCTCTTGGCTGGAACTTTGTCACATGGCTGAACCCCACCAGAAAGAGGCTGGGAAGTGTTGTCCTTAGCTGGGCAGCCATCCAGCCAGCTAAAACTTAGAAAGCTTACTACTAAGAAAGAAGGGAAAATGGGATACCAAGAAACAGTTCTCAGTTTCTGTCATTTGTTAGAGGCTGCTGCTGCTGCTAAGTCGCTTCAGTCGTGTCTGACCCTGTGCGACCCCATAGACGGCAGCCCACCAGGCTCCCCCATCCCTGGGATTCTCTAGGCAAGAATACTGCAGTGAGTTGCCATTTCCTTCTCCAGTGCATGAAAGTGAAAAGTCAAAGTGAAGTCGCTCAGTCGTGTCCGCACTGCAGCCCACCAGGCTCCTCCGTCCATAGGATTGTCCAGGCAAGAGTACTGGATTAGAGGTTAGGTAATAAGTAACAGAAAAGTGTATTACTTTCATCTGGGAAGCTCCATGAATTTATATTTAGACAGAAGAGCATGTGGAAGAATATAAGTGATTGTCTCCTTACAAACCTATCTGTTAAAATCCATCAAGTCTTTGGGATATCTGTCCTTCTAAAATTAGTTCTCCTAAAGATTAACCCTCCTCTGTAAAGATAACGTGAGAAAAGAGCTCATGTGAGGTTCAGCCTGAACAGGAAGAGACATTGCAAAGGAGCAAACTCCAAGAAGAGAAGGACAACAGTCCTGGGAGTGGAGCCACAGGCATCAGGTTGTGTGCTCTTGTTTTAGCAGTAGCACTTGGAGTATTAGAGCTGAGAGCAGGAAGAACCACCTGTATCATGGTGGAAGGATAACTCAAACAGGGGCGACCAGGACTGACCACAATTCTTTACTAGGAGGTCCCAGGGAGGCAGGAGAGGTGCAAACCACTGTTTCAGATTGGCCTGGGGACTGCTCTCTATAAACTCCAAGGTGAGAGGAAGGCAGGACCCTGGGGAGCGTATGACCAAGAGAGGCACTGGAGAGAAGCAAACTGGGAAACAAGGGAGAAGAGAAGCCAGATGTTGATGGCCCGAGGTCAGGCTGTTAACACAGCAGGGTGAGCAGAACCAGAGAGTAGCCACCACCATAGAGTTAGACTCATGGGAAAATTATAGCCAGCACACCTCAGAATCACAAAGTCTTCTCAGCGGACTAAGACCCTTGGCTCCTCCCAGCTATTATTAGTGAGACTCTCCCCTGGAATTGACAGGAAGAAATACAGGCCCTAATGGTCTCTTAACTTTTTCTAGGACTAGACATTTAAGAAACACAGTGCATACAAGAATCCTTAGGCCTGGAGTATGAATGTGGTTGGCATGACTGTTCTCATCTTTACCTTACTTAACAAATATCTTGCTTCATCTGGGACTGAAGATGACTCTGTCCCAGGGGTCTTTCAGCTTCCAGAGTCAGCACATACTGTCTGAGCTTCACTATAGGAATACATTTTCTAGTTCACCATATCTGAGTGCTGGCTTGTTGATATGAAGATATACTTTCAGGAAGACAAAGCTGTATTAGTACCAAACACCAGAGTAGTAGAAAGTCATAAAAATACTACTGAAAATATACAGTCTTAAAAAATGAGATGATTCAAAGGCTTGTGGTCATAAGATGCAATAATAATATTCTATGTGTACAGCACTTTGTAAAATGCTTTAACTACACATTGATTCCCATTGTAGTAAACGCTGAGGTAAGGATAACACTTTCCAGGTAAGGGAGCAGACTTAGTTTTCATAACTGGTCTATGTTACCATGACCAAAATATTGTGAAAATAAGAAGTACAGGTATTAAAACCCACATCCAAGGCTCTTTCCCATATGATCTCTTCCTCTTCTGAGCTCTAAATAGCATCATGCACTGTCTCATTTATCCATACATTCATTCAACAGCTATATATGCACAAGTCTCTATACCAGGCACTGAGGAGGCTGTGATGGACAGAACACAGGCTCTGTCCTTACAGCAAGCTTGCTGTCCAGCAGAGATCAGAGGAATGCCATCCACACTAGCCGTTAAGAAAGAATGAGGTTTGTGCAACAAAGCAGGAAAATAGCAGGAAAAAATGTTCTCACCAGATCATAAGTCAGGAGAGGCTTCCCAGAGGAATTGGTTTATACCCTCAAGGGTGAGGACCAGTTGAAGGAATGAAGAGCGTTCCAAGCTAAAAATAAAGCATGCACCTGAGGGAGAGATGACCCTATATCAGATTTAGAATAAGGAAAACCCAGAGGATTCTCGAGTTTAACTTGGTGTGTGCCTTCCTTCGTGTGTGTGTGCTCAGTCGCTCAGTTGTGTCTGACTCTTTGCAGCTCCGTGGACTATAGCCCGCCAAGCTCCTCTGTCCATGGAATTTTCCAGACAAGAATACTGGAGCAGTTTGCCATTTCCTACTCCAGGAGATCTTCCCACCCAGGGGTCAAATCTGCATCTCTGTGTCTCCTGCGGACTCTGCCACTGCGCCACTTGGGAAGCATATGCCTTCCTACTACTTGCCTGCTTAGAGACATTGTCTATTCACCCTTCCTTCCCACCCAGCCATCCATCCATCCATCCATAGAAGATGCTAAGATGTTTACTGAGTTAATTAATTTTTAAAACCTTTTTTCAGAGACCCAGTATTTGTCAGGCACTGTATCAAGCAATTTAGCGTGCACACACATATCAAGTAATGTAAAGGGCATAAAGAAACATAAGACATTATCCCAACTGCTGTGAAGCTTAAATTTTAATTGGAGAGGTAAACCCGTGCACATATTACTGTAATACAAGCTGGATAGAACAGGCATCCTAAAAGATGCCCGAAGAACTCACTGACATGGAGATGTTAAATGGAGGGAAATCTAAAGTTTTGACAATAACATTAATAGATCAACACCAGACTGAACCTTCCCCACCTTTTTTCTGTGTCTGTTTGCTTATTTATTCTGTTTTGTTTTCTGAAATTTTCTTCCATAGATTCTGTGGCAACAGCATCCGGACCACTACTAGTTGAAGTTGCCAAAACTCCGGGTGCCAGCCTTGGGGTGGCCCTAACTACCTCAATGTGCTGTAACAAACAGGTCATTGTCATAGACAAAATCAAATCTGCAAGTATTGCAGACAGGTGAGTGTCATAGAAAGTGCCAACTTTTCCAAATTGCACACGTGTTAAACTATGTAGAGATATATTCATATATGTATGCACACATACATAATACCTATACACATGCACACACAGGTAAAGCAAACAGCTCTTCTGCCAGATTATACAAGCTTCATATACAAAACAAGTTAGTATTCTGGAGCTTAAAATTTTACTTTCCTTATCAGCTACCCCGTGAAGTAATGTTGCTTCACCCAAATGTTTGGTGTGGCCTTTAGAAATGAGAAAAAGTCAAGCAACTATGTACATTCACCTACTGTGTCCTAGAGTAATAGCCCATTTTTGGTTGAGGGGAGCTAAGCAGATCTTTATTATGCTCCATGCAGAGAAGTCCTGTGGTTTCTTGAATTGTGAACAATTAAATCCTGCCACCATACAATCTTATTCCTTTTTTCTTCAGGAAGTAAAACAACATTTTAAAAAAGATACAGTCTTTAAAGAAAGGCCCTCCACTGTCGTATGTTAATCTTAAAGTTTCACTATATTCAAGGGTCCCCCAAAACATCGTTCATTCTCATGACATACAAATGCCAGTCTTTTATCCCAAATTCTTCTTCTGATAGATTTACAAATGCGTGGGGGGAGGAAGACTACCTTACCACCTAATAAATTATTTAACTGCTCCTGGTAAGAAACCCCCACCTCCCGTAGCTGAAGCACTCCAGGTGCACCCAAGTGGAATTGTATTTTTAATGGGAGGGATGACTTGAAATGCTTTTGTCCTGAGAAGTAGACTGCGGTCATCGTGCAGGTGTTTAGATCTACCGCAACGCCGTCTCCCTGCACCTCTCCCTGCACGTCTGCCTGCATGTCTCCAGCCCTCCTCTGCCCTTCCTGGAGAACTTCTGACTCTGACGCTCTGCAGCCACCCCTCTAGTGGCCAGTCTGCAGCTCCGCTGTGCTCTTAGCTCCATTCAGGCCTTTGACAGCGATGGTCATGGATTCAGGGACGCCCTCCCGTTCCATGGTGCAGGATGCTTTCATGTTCTCCCTCTGTTTCTGTCCTGCCGCAGAGGGTAAGCAGTTTAAGCAGCGGAACACTTGACTGGCACCTCGAGATGCTGACTGCTGTGTGTGCTGTTCTCCACTCACTCAGCCTCTTGAGTTCAGCAAGGTGCAGCAGCACACCCCTCCGCCTCCCCAGCTTCCCCCTCACTCACCCAGAGGCTTCCTTTGGTTACTCTTTGACGCCTGCCTCATTTCCGTCATCTTTGAGAGCTTTTGTGCTAATAAATGTTTATCTCCAGAATAATAAAATAATCAAGAACTGGTGATCTGGGAGCATGTTGAGATGATTGCGAGCAAGCACTAGCTGAATCTTTCTCCCAAGTTATTCTCCCAAGGAAATAGTTGTAAATGACCCAATTCCCATTCTGCAAGTCCCATCTTTACATTCTGAATATTTACCAACTCGTATTTATAGATATTAAAACTCAGGGGGGAGAATATAAAATAGAATATAGAATGTAGAATATAGAAAATAGAATAGAATATAAAAACTCAGGGGGGAGAACTCAGGGGGGACACAGAAAAAAAGTCAAAGGAAAACATTTTCCTATTCTTCCCTCCTCGCTTGCTCACTTCCCCTCAACTTTCAGTACTGCCACCCCCAAAATAATATATTTTTAATAAAGGACAAGGAAAAACCTTTCCTTGAGTTTTTCTGTATTTTCTACAAGGTTTTACATTTCTTTTCATACCCAAGATAGTTAATTTTGACAGGTAGTGTTTCCCATGACATTCAAGCGTTTCCTTTTTCCCTTAAGTAAATGAAAACTGTGTGAAGTTTTAAGTATGAGGACGTGAAAGTCATAATCCAGAGAGGAAGGTGCGCCATCATCTTCTCCTGTTCATAGGTGTGGTGCTCTGCACGTGGGTGATCACATCCTGTCCATTGACGGCACCAGCATGGAGTACTGCACGCTCGCAGAAGCAACCCAATTCCTGGCCAACACCACCGACCAGGTCAAGCTTGAGATTCTTCCCCATCATCAGACCCGCCTGGCCCTGAAGGGCCCGGACCATGGTGAGAGGATCCGTCCAGATCAACCTCTGTTGTCTTCCCCTTGCGATGATTGCTTCTCCAGCAGAGTTAGAAAGCAGAGAGAGGCCAAGCTTAATTCTGCCTCTATCGTTTCTTTTCAAACAGCAGGCGATCTTTGTGTACTCCTCTTCATCTTTCCAGTCCCTTTGACCAAGCCACAGGTGTTTTACCTGAAATCCCCAAATCGAGGAAACAGTGTTTGAAATAGAATTTTCATGTTTGCACTGTTTGTTTTCTCTTAAGCCTTTGGTACAAATTGAGTGTAGAAAGAAAGGAAATAATTTGACTTCCTGTGATTTGCATTGAACTTCCTTGAAGGCAAATAACTAAAACTCCCACTGTTTAAAAATAGTTATGAAGTGGGCATTCATGCCAGATCCTTCAAATATCTCACTAGGAAAACAGTTTCATGAGAGATTTTGTCTGTTTTTCAGAGTAGTTGGTCTCCTTAGGATGGAGAACAAACTTCTGACCAAATATTTCTCCTAGGAGTGTCAGAATATTTGACTAGGATGGTGCAGTAGCAAGTCTCACCTGAGCGAATCTGAATGTTCACTGTCGTGAAGCTTACAGATCTTTTGCTGAGTGTTTATGCGCTGTCCCACCTAGGCATCCTTAAATAAAACCCAGTGCAAGAAAAAGGACTTTGAGCCCAAAATCAAATGAAGAACAACTCTCCGGTGGGGTCTTTGTCTAACCTCTCCCTTGCTCCTCTTCCTTAAATCAAGCACTCTCCTTTTTTATTCCTTGAAACCAATTTCTGAAGCCCCACTAGTACTATCAGGCTCCCTAGAGGTGAGGAACACACACATTTCTTTATGTTTAGAGAGAGAGAAGAATTTTCTCTGGAACCGAAATTTTTCTTCTCGGGAGGTTGTTTGCTTCCTATGTCTCCAACCTTCTAAAACACACTGCACTTTTCCACAGTTTGAAAAAAAGAGGCACGAAATTATTTTCATATTGAATGAGTTAGCTGGATGCAACCTTTTTTAATTAAATGGAGCTTAGACTGCTTTGGAGCTAATGAAAATCTCCAATACAGCATTCCCTTTATCAGATTTTAATTTTACACATTGGAGTTGGAGAAATGAGGCAGCTGAGGCAGGTTATGAACAGAAATTCTGCCTCGTTTGAATAGAAATGATAAGGGGGTACGATTCATGGGACTGTTCTGTTCTTGTCAGGAGGATATGCGGGCCTTTCCCGCTCACTGACTGAGAAGGGAGATTTCTAAAGCTGTTAAGTTTCTTCTAAATTAATCTGAAGGTGCCACTGGATTTGGAGCCCAACAAGCATAACAGTACACACTGCCTAGTGCTTTTTCAGCATGAAAGTCCACTTGGTAAATTCTAGTATCAGAATCAGAAATGTGAACAGACCCTATAAAAATGTCATTGTTTTTAGCAACCTCATTTTCCCTGCCTTTTATTTGCCATGTAAACAAATCATAGTTCAAATAGTTTCCACTCATGAAATATTAAATGTTTTTATCTGCCAAGACAGTCTGAGAAGATGAATTTATATATAAAGGGGATGGAGACCAAGAACTAACTCTTTTTTCTTCACTGTGGAAAAGCTGATGTCATTTGTGATTTTGCAGGGTGGTGAAGGGCTGGTAATTTTATTAATTCTAACTCCTGCTTCTGACCCTGTCATCCACTATTGTTGAAAATTGTTCACCATGTTCTTTATCTAACATGCAAGTATCTCCCTAATTTTATATCAAAATCAGACTTGTATTTCCAAAAGGAAATAAATAATGGGTCTTAAACATAATTAAATCCCAATTAAGAACAGAAAATATACCCCAAAATTGTTATAATGTTTATGATTCTCAAACTTCTGTTTTGAGATGTAGTAGAATTGTTATATAGTTTTACCTTTTTCTATAAGAAAGTTCTAGTTTTTTTGTTTTCAAGATTTCTGATGCTTAAACAGCATGCCTCTCATCCCATGGGTAGATGGAAATAAAACATTTCACAGATTTTGCTGAGGAAAAAAGCATTCACAATAGTATTTTCAGGGAAATACAGAAATGGACACATCAACCAGGAATAGATTTGCTATGCCTTTTGCTGGGAAGTAGCAGCATTCAAAAAGCCTCATTCAAAAATGAGTTTTTAAGGTCAGAAATTGTGCCCCTGAGGGTCTTTGGGAGACAGTCTTGCTTGGAGGAAACTTTGGAAAAGAAAATGTGAGCAGAGTCTTGAGGTTCTATGATTCAGTACCAGGAGAACTACCATTTCTGAGCAAGCAACAGCATACCTATTGCCTATACCTTTGAACTCCTGGACTAGATAAGAGGGTATAGTTACAGAAGAGAACAAAAGTACCTCCCATGTCAGATACCTCAAGATTCCAACAGCAATATCACCATGGAATGATAGAAAAAACATTATATTTTCCTTACTGTTTATTTATCTGTAACAAAGGACTTAGGAACATACATAGGAAGAGGCAAGTATAGTGTGGTGGCTGGCGGCAGAGAGTCAGAGTCAGACTCTCAGAACTTTAATTCTGGCTCCACCACTTGGGAACTTAGCAAGTTACTCAACTTTTCTATGCCTCAGTTTCTTCATCTGTAAAATGGGTGTTATTATAGTACATACCTCATAGATGTATTATGAGTAGTATCTGAGATAGTCCATGTAAAAGTCACTTAGCACAGTGCCTGGTATATAGTGAGGACCAGTGAAAGTTGTCTGTTATTAATATTATGGGGAAAATTAAGAGGGAAGTGTAAATGAATTTTTTTCAAAATGAAAGAGTATGTCAAAAATGTGACATCTTGTTTTTAAACTGAAATCCTTGCCTTACATATGAGTATAAAATACATCACCATAAAACAGAATAGATTTAGAGTGCACGTTCAAAATAGGCTACAGCTATCTTCTCTGGCCTACATTGTTTGGTGAATGCCTTTTAAATTGATTCTACATGGCAGGCAGTTTTGTACATTAACTATATAATTTTTGTCTCTTAATTATTTTATGTATATGAAGATTTAGTCCCCAGTAATGGTTCAAGTCAAAGTAAGTATTATGACCTACATTTCAGTTCAGGTCAGTTCAGTCATTCATTCATGTATGACTCTTTGCAACCCCATGGACTGCAGCATGCCAGGCTTACCTGTCCATCACCAACACCCAGAGCTCATTCAAACTGATGTCCATCAAGTCAGTGATGCCATCCAACCATCTCATCCTCTGTCATCCCCTTCTCCTGCCTTCAATCTTTCCCAGCATCAGGGTCTTTTCAAATGATTCAATTCTTCACATCAGATGGCCAAAGTGTTGGAGTTTCAGCTTCTGCATCAGTCCTGCCAAGGAATATTCAGGACTGATTTCCTTTAGGGTGGACTGGTTGGATCTCCTTTCTGTCCAAGGGACTCTCAAGAGTCTTCTCCAACACCACAGTTCAAAAGCATTAATTCTTTGGCGCTCAGCTTTCATTATAGTCCAACTCTCACATCCATACATGACCACTGGAAAAACCATAGGTTTCACTAGATGGACCTTGGTTGGCAAAGTAATGTTTCTGCTTTTGAATATGCTGTCTAGGTTGGTCATAGCTTTTCTTCCAAAGAGCAAGCATCTTTTAACTTCATGGCCTCAGTCACCATCTGTAGTGATTTTGGAGACAAAAAATATAAAGTCTCTCACTGTTTTCATTGTTTCGCCATCTGTTTGCCACGAAGTAATGGGGCTGGATGCCATAATCTTAGTTTTCTGAATGTTGAGCTTTAAGCCAGCTTTTTCCACTCCTCTTTCACTTTCATCAAGAGGCTCTTTAGTTCTTCACTTTCTGCCATAAGGGTGGTGTCATCTGTGTATATGAGGTTTTTGATATTTCTCCTAGCAATCTTGATTCCAGTTTGTGCTTCATCCAGCCCGGCATTTAGCATGAGGTACTCTGCATTTACATTAAACAAGCAGGGTGACAATATACAGCCTTGATGTACTTCTTTTCCGACTTGAAACCAGTCTGTTGTTCCATGTCCAGTTCTAACTGTTGCTTCCTGACCTGCATACAGATTTCTCAAGAGGCAGCTCAGGTGATCTAGTATTCTCTTCTGAAAAAGAATTTTCCACAGTTTGTTGTGATTCACACAGTCAAAGGCTTTGGCGTAGTCAATAAAACAAAAGTAGATATTTTTCTGGAACTCTCTTGCTTTTTTGATGATCCAACAGATGTTGGCAATTTGATCTCTGGTTCCTCTGCCTTTTCTAAATCCAGCTTGAACATTGGGAAGTTCACAGTTCACATACTGTTGACACGTGACTTGGAGGATTTTGAGCATTACTTTGCTAGCACGTGAGATGAGTGCAGTTGTGCAATAGTTTGAACATTCTTCGGCATTGCCTTTCTTTGTGATTGGAATGAAAAATGACCTTTTCCAGTCCTGTGGCCACTGCTGAGTTTCCCAAATTTGCTGGCATATTGAGTGCATCACTTTAACAGCATTGTCTTTTAAGATTTGAAACAGCTCAACTGGAATTCCATCACCTGCACTAGCTTTGTTCATAGTGATGCTTTCTAAGGCCCACTTGACTTCATATTCCAGGATGTCTGGCTCTAGGTGAGTGATCACACGATCATGATTATCTTGGTCATGAAGATCTTTTTTTGTATAGTTCTTCTGTGTATTCTTGCCACCTCTTCTTAATATCTTCTGCTCTGTTAGGTCCATACCATTTTTGTCCCTTACTGTCCCCATCTTTGCATGAAATATTCCATTGGTGTCTCTAATTTTCTTGAAGAGATCTCTAGTCTTTCCCATCTATTGTTACCCTCTATTTCTTTGCACTGATCACAAGGAAGGCTTTCTTCTCTCCTTGCTATTCTTTGGAACTCTGCATTCAAATAGGTATATCGTTCCTTTTCTCCTTTGCCTTTAGCTTCTCTTCTTTCCTCAGCTACTTGTAAAGCCTCCTCAGACAACCATTTCGCCTTTTTGCAATTCTTTTTCTTGGGGATGGTCTTGATCATTGCTTCCTGTACAGTGTCACGAACCTCCATCCATAGTTCTTCAGGCACTCTGTCTTTCAGATCTAATCCCTTGAATTAAATGACTTACATTTAACCTGCCACAGATGTCACAGAGCCAGACATACATAGGTGGTCAGAATCTTCCTTACTGAGTTATCAATTTGGTTTGACAGCACTCAAAACTGCCCAGTAATTTTAACAGCACTCCATAAAGAACTGGGTCGAAAAATGAGTGGAGAATTGTGAAGTTCACACAGGGTTGTTCAGTCGCTAACTCACGTCAGACTGTTTGCAACCCCATGGACTGTAGCATGCAAGGCTCCTCTGTTCCCCACTATCTCTCAGAGTTTTCTCAGATTCATGTCCATTGAATCGGTGATGCTATCTAACCATTACTCACTGTACATCATTGGAAACACATGATACTTTACAGAGCTCAGTAAGTGGCTATGGGTATAGATTAGCCAGACTCAGCACTGACTGCATCGTGCTAAAAAGTCTTCTGGTACACCCAAAAGTAAAATGAGGATAGCGATAGAGACTTGCCTCGAAATGTTCTGTATCACAAGGAAAATGCTGCTACAGTGTGTACGTGAGCCCTCTGGCTAATATTCTTATTCATTCATGCATGTGTCCATTCACTCATTCATTCATTCATTAGTCATTATATGCCAAGCTCTGTTCCAGTTGCCACAGTGCATCTAATGAGCAAGGTAAGCAAAGCAGATTCCTATTCTCATGGGATTTACATTCCAGTATAGAGAGACAAGCATTAACAGTATATTAAATACATAAAGCCCTTTCAACCATGAAAATATATTAATAAAAAAGCGATGGGATAACATAGGAGAGACAACTATTTCATCCAGGGAGGTCAGAATGACTTGGCACTGGAGCCAGCCATGTAAACAAGTAGAAGAATATTAGAAGTAGGAAGTGTGAGAAGGGGTGAAGCTAGAGAGATAAGTAGGGCTCACATTTGATTCTCTTTGTAATTGTAACCCATTGAAATACCTTAAATGGGAGTTGCATCACCTAATTTATGTATTTAAAATATTATTCTGTACTGTGGCTCCTGGAAGGTAGGTATGTAAGAGATGAACCAGGGAGCCAAGTCTGAAGATTTGGCAGTGGTCGAGGCAAAGGAGGTGGTAGCTTCGAAGCTTGAAAGTAGACAAGTGGAGAGGGAGATAAGCCCCAAAACTAGACACTGAAGTCTATAGAAGCAAAGGACTGTATGTTCAGGACTGCAAAATGATGGTGGCCATGAAAGTGTGCTGCAGATTTCTCAGTCTCTTAACTGTGTCCAGTGAATGAAGTTTGTAGAGTGAGAGATAGACCTGTTTCCTTAAAAAAAAAAAAAGAAAAAGAAAAAGTATTCATTGGCAAGTAGATAGATAGTAGATGGTATCAATGTTATTAAATAAAGTGTCACTAGTTTTTATTCTGGGTGCCAGCACCATGCTAAGCACCTTAGGTACATATTCTCAACAGTTGGCCTCTGGGATAGATACTTTTCTGATCTCTACTTGACATAATGAGAAAACTCTGGCTTAGAGAGGTTGAGTAACTGGTCAAGGTCAGATAGAGAAGATGGGTTGGAATTGGCCACCAGGTGGCCTCAGCCCATGGTGACCTGTTCATGCTTTTGTTCCATGATCTGTCTCATTCCAGAAAGGCTGAGATGTGGTCAGTGAGGCTGATGTCACTGATGGTGTAATTTAAACTCTTACCCAAAGAGCTCTCCTTTAAATACTTACAGAGTATCTGACCTCACTCCATGAATAAATACTGCAAATTTATTCATATGTAAGGCTCCTAATCTTAGAATCATGCAGTAGAGATAAAAATCCATATTTTATTTTTTATTCTTTAAGTTAAATGAAAAATTTCAGATCAATATAGTAACAAACATAAAAGTGCTCATACTTTCAGACCCCTGAGTAGAAAATCAAATTTAAACAATATTGAAGTTAGAATGGAAGTATGATATACATTTTTTAAAGCATAAAGAGGACACCAGAATTTTGAAATTAGCTTTATTAAATTTTTGTGGCATCTTAAAGAATACAAGAATATTTGAAATATTTTTAATAAGTAAATGCCTTCTTTCAAATATAAACACAGCTTTTAAAAATACCCCCCAAATTGTAAAGTATATTGACACTTGCATCTTCTTATTAGGGTATGGATAAGATCCTGATAGAGTAGTTTATTGTAGTTCAAGTGATGAATAGTAGTGTAATTAAAATGTCAGAGCAGTAAATTGTGATGTGTGACTAGTACATCCTTTGAATCAGGAGCCGGTATGATTTATCATTCATTCTTTTCTTTTTCTCAAAACAAGAGCTACTAACTGGCCAAGATTCGCAAATCTCTAATTACTAATCTTGTGCCATAGATCTTGCGGGGTTGACTTTTAAGTTTAAAAAAAAATGTTTTAATCTCTGCTGTGAAGCACAAGAGGAGATTAGAAATTGATTCAGTAGTCATCTTAAAAGGAGAAAAAAATGGGCTGGGGAAAGACATGCATTATTGTTGGGAAGATGAAAAGTTACCATCCCTGGTGTTAATCGTAGGTTTTGCTGACCACTGAGAAAAGGGCAAAGCCAGTTTTTTTTCCTTTTTTTTGTGTGCAAGCAGCCTTCATTTTTTGTTGTTGTTGTTACTTTTTATTTGTGCAGTTCAGTTACTTTTTCCTCTTTTTTGGTTGTTTTTTCTTATTTCTCATCATCACTTCATGTGGGCAGTGAAAATTCAGAGGAGCGACAGGCAACTGCCCTGGGACTCCTGGGCCAGCCACCGCTGCAGCCTCCACACCTCCCGCCACTATGATTCGCACCACCCTGACCATTGCGAGCGCCGGCCCTGGCATTCATCAAAGCGCCTTCTCCAAACAGCCCTCGTAATGTTCCGGGCTTTCTCCTCCTGGTCTTTTACTTAGATTATATTCTTCTCATGCCTCCTTCTTCATCTGGTTCATACCATATTTGGTTTCATGGGTGTGATGTCCTTTTTTTTTTTTGTAGTAGCAACTTCTCATTTCTGTCATCTCTTAAAGTCTGTTTTTTCCATCAGAAAGCATTTGTTGTTAAGAGAGGATGTAAATGATCAGAATGCTTTATGTGTGGTCAGGAAATAGCAATGCAGAATATTATATAGAAGATAATGTTCTCAGACCTTATTTGTGTATATGGAACCACTTGTGAAATTCAGAAGCTGTCTATGAAAATGAGATTATGTATCCGAAGCATTGAGCTGTTGTTTATGGAGAAACTTGCTTTAATGTTTTTTTTTGTCTAAAGCAAAACTCGTAGAGCCTCTCTGTGTTGCATTGTACTTACGGGGATCGATGCTGCTCCTCAGGCATTTCTGGGCTCTTACAACACAGATTCTAAAGCACTGTCTCCGTGGCTCCCGAGACTTGGTCTCGGATTGGTTGGAGCTACCTACTAGCCACTGCTGTGCATCTTGTGTGTCTTTCTGGAGCGTTACTGGTTGACAGGTGTGGCAGGCTCACACGCCCCCTGAGCATGCTCTATGCCAAGTCTTCACTCTCTTACAGCAGCTTTGGTGTCTTCATCCTTCTCTCCCACCTCCATGAGTGCATACAGCCTGAGTTCCCTGAACATGGGCACTTTGCCTCGAAGCCTCTACTCCACTAGCCCACGTGGGACCATGATGAGGAGGAGACTCAAAAAGAAAGACTTCAAAAGCTCACGTAAGTGAAATGTTAACCAGTGTCTTTTGGCCTGAAAAAACCTGTGGGTCCATTGGCATCTTGGATGTAAGGAAACCTATAGGAAGTGTTTTACAAGAAGATAAGTAGCTCGCCACCCTGTACCAAAGGCCATTGAAATGATATCTATCCCTTATCGAATAACAGTTGCACCAAACACAATTTCAGACTGGGTGAGTTACTTTGTACTACTTTTGAGTACAACGTTTTATTTGAATTTTTTTTCGTGCTCTTTTGATCTGATAAAATCAAAGATATAATTTTTTTTTTTAAGACTCCTTCCTTATATTCTAGGTACGTTTGAACATGAAGCCATTGTTCTTTGTTTGTTATTGACTAAAGCTGGGTTCACCCATTCACTTTGAAAACTGTATCCTCTTTTGGTAAATATGAGTCCCATGGATTTGTGTAGTATTATTATAAATTTCCGGAGAAGGCAATGGCACCCCACTCCAGTATTCTTGCCTGGAAAATCCCATGGACGGAGGAGCCTGGTGGGCTGCAGTCCTTGGGGTTGCTAGGAGTCGGACATGACTGAGCGACTTCACTTTCACTTTTCACTTTCATGCATTGGAGAAGGAAATGGCAACCCACTCCAGTGTTCTTGCCTGGAGAATCCCAGGGACGGGGGAGCCTGGTGGGCTGCCGTCTGTGGGGTCGCACAGAGTCGGACACAACTGGAGCGACTTAGCAGTAGCAGCAGCATTATAAATTTCATATTTCATGAACCACTCCTGCAAAAAAGGACGATAATAAGTTTAAACATGCCTTTCAAACTATAGCTTATTCCCTTTAAATGTGCCTTTTCAATCTGTATTTCACGCCTCATGATTCTAATACTTTCCCAGGGAACCTGCTCCACTGACAAGCACTGCCCTAACATATATCTGTTACCCACTCAAGTGTCAGGAAGATTGAAAGGATGCTTATCTTTACAACAGTTATCCTAAAGACTAGGAATTTCAACTACAACTCTTAGAACTATGATTTTCTGGGACAGCCAAGCATGTTATAGACTAGGCAAACTAGGAAGATGTGGTTGGCAGCCTGCTTCTGGATAGCTGCTTGTCCATGTAAAGAAGAAAGGGCTGATCTAATGCCTTAGGGAAAAAGGGAAGAAACACATCACTCCTGAATTTTTCTTTTGTGGGAGTGGGAGGGCGAACATAATCTCTCATCATAATCATGTAAGTTTTAAAGAAAGAGAACACCTAGTTTTCCAGCCAGACCTAACCAGCGTAGAGAGAGGTAAGTGTTTCTTGTCTTTTTTTTTTTTTCTGGTGGCCATGACTGTGATTCCCATAAAACAACTCAAAGAAGGTGGTCTCTCTTCTTGTGTTTACTATAGAGATAAAGTAAGGAACACTCTGTAGCTACCTAAAGATAGCTAAACCCAAGTACTTCAAGACTGGTGTTAAAGAGAAAACATTCTTGTGAAGAGAGCTGGTTGGATCTATTGGCTCTTCAGCTTATTTGCCAGAGAGTCATCTTCAGAAGTGGGTTTGTGGCCAGGCCTCCCAGCACCACTAGCAGTGTGGGAGACCGGCCATCACCCATCCTGGGAAATGGTCTCTTCATGTTACAGGAACGCGAAGGTTTCCTTACAAAGGAAACCATGGCTAACCACTGCTGTGGTGTATTCCTGGTTTTGATGTACATACCCTTCAAATATAAGATTTGTCATCATTAATATAGATAAATGGAAGGAAGATTGAGTTTAGTCAAAATGCAAACAAGGAGCTTCTAGATATTTCTTAGCTAAGACTACAGGGTAAATTATTTACCCTTGAAAGAAACAAGTTGAAGGCAACATAGTGAACTGGTGATGAGCCCAGATTCTTCTCATCCCAGTGTCATTACTTTGTAGCAGTAGGACCTTGAGCAAGATTTTTAAGCTTTCTGTACCTTGGCTTTCTTAGCAACAAAGTGAGGCTAACTATAGTACTTACCCCACTGGGTAATTGTGAAGATTATATTTAAAAAAAAAATTATATATATATATATATTCTTGCCACCGAAAGAGACATATAGGACAGGAAATATATTCTCAGTTCAGTTCAGTTCAGTCTCTCAGTCATGTCTGACTCTTTGTGACCCATGGACCACGGCACACCAGGCCTCCTGTCCTCACCAGCTCCCGGAGTCCAAACAAACTCATGTCCATCGAGTCGGTGATGCCATCCACCATCTCATCCTCTGTCGTCCCCCTCTTCTGCCCTCAGTCTTTCCCAGCATCACAGTCTTTTCAAAAGAGTCAGCTCTTCACATGAGGTGGCCAAAGTATTGAAGTGTCAGCTTCAACATCAATCCTTCCAATGAACACCCAGGACTGATCTCCTTTAGGATTGACTGGTTGGATATCCTTGCAGTCCAAGGGACTCTCAAGAGTCTTCTCCAACACCACAGTTCCAAAGCATCAATTCTTCAGTGCTCAGCTTTCTTTATAGTCCAACTCTTACATCCATACATGAGCACTGGAAAAACCATAGCCTTGACTAGACAGAAATTTGTTAGCCAAGTAATGTCTCTGTTTTTTCATATACTGTATAGGTTGGTCACAACTTTCCTTCCAAGGAGCAACTGTCTTTTAATTTCAAGGCTGCAGTCACCATCTGCAGTGATTTTGGAGCCCAAAAAAATAGTCAGCAACTGTTTCCACTGCTTCTCCATCTATTTGCAATGAAGTGATGTGACCGGATGCCATGATCTTACTTTTCTGAATGTTGAGCTTTAAGCCAACGTTTTCACTCTCCTCTTTCACTTTCATCAAGAGACTCTTTAGTTCTTCTTCACTTTCTGCCATAAGGGTGGTGTCATCTGCATATCTGAGGTTATTGATATTTCTCCCGGCAATCTTGATTCCAGCCTGTGTTTCTTCCAGTCCAGCGTTTCTCATGATGTACTCTGCATATAAGTTAAATAAGCAGGGTGATAATATACAGCCTTGACGTACTCCTTTTCCTATTTGGAACCAGTCTGTTGTTCCATGTCCAGTTCTAATTGTTGCTTCCTGACCTGCATACAGGTTTCTCAAGAGGCAGGTCAGGTGGTCTGGTATTCCCATCTCTCTCAGAATTTTCCACAGTTTATTGTTATCCACACAGTCAAAGGCATTGGCATAGTCAATAAAGCAGAAATAGATGTTTCTCTGAAACTCTATTGCTTTTTCAATGATCCAGAGGATGTTGGCAATTTGATCTCTGGTTCTCTGCCTTTTCTAAAACCAACTTGAACATCTGGAAGTTCTAGACTATATATTCATATATATATGATATGTTCATATGTATGTTTGAATAATGATATATTCTCATATACTATTCACAATTACCCAATGAAATAAGTATTATAATTCTATATTGCAATATATAATATGATGTATATATATGCTACAATAATACATAGTAAATAATAAGCACTATTTAATTGTTAGCTGTTTTGAATAGTTTACATGTTTGCTATTATGATGCCTAAATTTGAAATATTAACACTGTTCCAAGACTTAGGCATATTTCACCGTGTTTCCATTTAGGCATAATACGTAAGTTGAATCTTCCCATGTAATGAATCAGGATTTGTAGTGGATATTTGTAGATGAAATTTTTACATAAAATGGCTTCACGTGCAGCACTGCTTACTGAGAAAGCAGGCTAACAGCCCTCAGCAGGGAAGGGCAATTAAAACAAATGCATTCATGTTTGTGCTTCTGCTTTAATGGCTAAACATTTGTTTGTGTTAGGTAAGACTGCTAGGTTGATTAAGGACATTAGTGATGACAAATAAATGATAATCTGTTTGGCTATTGCAGGTTGATATTTACACATCTTGAATTTTGTAGTAGGAAACAAGGCCAAGGCCACACTGTCACCAGTACCCGTACCGGAGTGATAAATTCTCTCTTAAAATAGCACGTTATTCTCCAACATAATAGAAGTATAAGCAGAAACCTGGTTCTAGAAATCTGCTCTTAGCAGTTGCTGTAGACATTAGCCTCTAGAGCACCACTGACCATATATCTGCCAGAATGTATATGTATCTCAGGAAATTATACATTTTATATTTCAATCAAACAAGGAGATTCAGAAGGCTATAAACTTTTATTACCACTTCAGAAAGACCTAAGAAACTAATGTTAATTTTCCAAAATCAGAAGAAGACTGAGGATTTAGTCTTTTTTGGTTTTCTTTCTCTCTCTCTCTTTTTATTTTTTGCTTGAACTTGGTATGGTCACTTAGAGGTAAAGGTTTTCCCAAATAACAGATAATAAAAGTTTTATTGCCACTCTCACTATATTATGGTTTATTTCCACCACTTTATTTATGTCTTTATTTGGTGCCACCATTTACTGCCCCTTTTCTAATACTTACGTTCCTATAGCAACCAGGGCATTTGTATGGATGGTGAATCATGGTAAAGTCACAACAAATATAATAAAAATCTCTTAGCTGTATTGGTGATCAGTTGAGGCCAGAGCAAAACAGAAAGAAAAAAAAAAAGATTCTTACTTATGTTTCTAATACAAAGGAAGGACATGGCCAGAAAAGAATGAAATTTCTCACATAGATGTTAAAACATTCTCTGTTATCGACCAAGGAGGAAAATACAGGAAGCCTGTTACAGCATGTTACAAGGATTAAAAGAGGAAAGCCATGTTTGTGTCACAGGGAAAATATTAAGTACCCCCAGCATCGGCTTCCAGGAGTGTCACAAAGCCCTGGGAGGGTGGCAGAGCCATGTCACAGAGGGAACAGACTTGTCACCTCTTCCGTATTCTTACTGACCTTTCCCCCACAGTGTGAGCGGCCCCTTTCTCTGCCACAGAGGATCAAGGCCCCTCCCAGAAGCCCGTCATCCCCTGTGATGGCGGGGCATGACTGACCAGTGGATCTGGCTATTCCCCCCAGCTTCCCGCTCCGGTACACAGGGCCAGTGCCGACGCTTTCCTGTTTCCAGTCTGCCTGAGTTGCAGCAAAGGGTAGACCTTAGAACACGTGCTCAGAATGATCCTTGCCTCTTCTGTGGTCATCACTTACTGCTAGGGAGGGTGCCCCTGAAAAGAGCTGAAAGGAAGAGAATGAAACAACCTAATAATTTTTGTGCCTGCCACCTGCCCCCGAAAAACAACCGGAATTCAAAGGCAGCTCATGGTAAGCTTTTAAAATGACCATGCACAGAGCTCTCAAAGGGGTCAGCTTAAGAGCTGCCCTACGCCTATTTGGAGGAGGGAGCGGTTGACCACTCCGACTGGCTCCTAACTGGATCATGTGATGTACAGTGTGGACTCTAACGTGGAACACTTGGTGAGATAGAGGTCTTCAGTTACAGAATCCAATAATTGTAAGCAAGTATATGAATAAATCTTTGATAATTACCTGGCAGGGGAGATATCATGATCATGAAGGTGGTCTTCCCAGGGTGGGGCTTAACCATTGTAGTTCACATACACTGACCCCTGCAATTTCCCCACATGAGGGAAATTCTACTACATAATTTGTGATAGTAGGGGGACTGTGTTTGTGCTTTCCCTTTTTAAAAAGAGAATCTTTGAGGTCCATTTCTCTATATACTTTTCAGATGCTTTTTGTCTCTGACCATAAATTTCACAGCTGTCTAAATTAAGGAAACATTTGGCAGATTTTTAAACTTCAGAGCTAAGAAGTCATCTTTGGCCTCCCATTACTTGGCCTTTCCTTTACAGTAGGAAAAACAAGGATTGATAAAAACACAGGGTGAACTCCTGCAGAATCCTCCAGAAAGGAGTAAGAGGACAGAACAGATGCATATCCTGAACACCTTGGCACACACGCATTAGCAGTGTTCAAACACAGCATGTCAGCAGTGTGGTCATTTCCATCTTCACTTGTGAGTAGAAGCGGGCATACCACAGGCCAGAGCCAGTACCTGGCAGGAGTATTTGCTGCTTTGCTGCTGGAAGGAGAGCATGCATTATACAGAAGTTTAAACTACCAGGTTATAACTCATAAGTAACTTTTATTTTCTCCTACTTTTTGACCACATTAATGAAGCAGGATAATCAAACATCTTTTTCTCCTCCAAGTAATATTAGTTGGTTTTTTTTTTTTGGCCTATCATCTTTAAATCTGTAGTTTATCTTCTTTATCTCTGTTGGTCATTTTCAAGACTTTAATATGTGTGAGTAATCAGTACATGCAATTTCCAATGAAATTGTACTATTTCAAAGAACAGATTCTAGTACATCAGAGGACTTTCAGAGTTAATGGTAAAATCCTGGGTTATTTAATATACTCTTCATAAATTATAAAACCAATGTTTAATACATTTTTAATTCTAAGTTAAATGTCCTCATAATTTCTATCATCTCAGCTTGCCTCCAGGTAGAGGTTATAGATATAATAATTCCCATATGAATTCATACTTATTTCTGTTTTCAAAACCTTCTAGAAAATGAAATTCCTCAACTGTCTTCTGTTTCAGAAAAATATAGCATGTCTTTTCCCTCAGAAAGTCTTTGCTATATCTAAACTAATCCCCCCATTACTATTAAATCGACCTATTCCTTCTTGATTCTTTCTTAGTGGAAATGGTAATCAGCTGACTTAATTCAAAAATTACTTTTAACTCCAGTTGAAGTCAAAAAATCTATGCCAAATTGGGATGGTAAATGGAAAAAATATTATGTGACCGTATAGAAAGTTCCATATAAAATAAAGTATACTTGTTGAAGTCCAAAACTCTTCACTCAGAAGACAGAGTGCCGGTCATCTGCCCAAGGGTGATGTTCTAATATTATATCCCCACCTGCTATGAGTACTAACTAGAAAGAAATGCAACCCTCCAGATTTTTGCTGACATGAAATGGTATCTTCTACGGTTTTATGCCACCAATAATAAAATGTGTGATCTGGAGAGCACTCAGAGTACAGCTGATATTAACAAAGCCACACTAGAAAACACGATCTGAATTGACATTTGATCGTTTATGTGTCAGATCTTGGGATTGTAAGCCAATTATCTTTCTACCATATGTAGAAAGATGAGGGCTGGAGGCTACTTTCACTCCCTAAAGCAGGCCACTTTAACCTCAGTGACATTAATCCTGCTGGGAAAGAACAGTGACCGTGCCTCTTAAGAAGTAGAAGATTTTCCTTACTCCTAATGGGAAATGGATACATTTCACCATCCTCTGCAGTATGAGCCTGAATGCTGGAATGATCCACAAGATAGAAAAATCGGGATCCTGAAGGACCAGCATCTCGTTCTTTAACTCAGCAGACTGAGGGCTGATTCCAAAAAGGAAAATATTGATGTTATAGAATGGATTCATCCCACATGGCTTTAGCCATGGAAATTCCAGGCACTGGAATTTCAGAGGGGAAAAGATCTGGTTCCGATCTTTAAGGAACTCAAGAGTCTAGTGAAGAGACAAGAAGGAAAATAAAAAACTGATAAATGCTGAAATAGGACCATGTATTAGAAAAGTGGAAACGTAGAAAAGTCATTTAAATGACTCCATCATGCCAAGCCATTGATAGATGAAGGCTGATGACCAGTACATCCTTACCACCTCAGGAGCCAGACTTAGATCAATTGTTTCTTCAAAGCTGAAGGTCAAGTTGTTTGTAAAAAGTTAGAAACTTAGGTACAAATATCTAAAGTATGGGGGAAAGTTAGATCAGTTAGCCCAACCCCCTTTCTCCTAGATAGGAAAGAGATTAATGACTTAGTTCCGAGGTCACCCAGCTGGTTTCTTAGTGGTTGAGGTACCCTGACCCCCAGGTACCCTGACCCCAAGACCATGCTCTTCCTACAATTGCCACAGCTGCCCTTGATATTAGGGGTGGGTGTGAGGAGGGGGCTATACTGATGCTGTGACTTAGATGTGACAGATATTTGGAGATTCATTTACCCCATTCAGCTCTTGTTAAACTTTTGCTTAAAGACCAAAACCTCATGTCCCACCATTAACAGTGAGCTTTTTTTTTTTCAGAGACATGATCTGTTTCAGAAACACTGGCCTTCCTGGTGCCTGTTCCAGTTTAAAGTCATTTCTGCTGTGTGTGTTTGTTCCTCTAGTGTCATTAGCCTCTAGCACCGTGGGCTTGGCTGGGCAGGTTGTTCACACAGAAACCACAGAGGTTGTGCTGACCGCGGATCCTGTCACAGGATTTGGGATTCAACTGCAGGGCAGTGTGTTTGCTACAGAGACCCTCTCCTCTCCACCTCTGATTTCCTATATTGAAGCTGACAGCCCAGCTGAGAGGTGAGATCCTTTCTTTCATGGCATCATTTTCTGCCCTGCATTTCTTGCTGGCTATCTTTGACTGGCTAATAAATTATGAACAGTGCTCAATGCAGGAAATGCAAGACGGGATGAACTCCCTGTTCTGACAATAAAATTTTATGTTCTTGATCACATTTGAGAAAAATAGCAAGCCTGGGTGGTGCCTTTAGCAGATTTTTGTCCATCGGGGACTAGAAGCTAAATTAATTAAAAAGGAAAAAAATCCATTACCAAAAAAAAAATTATCTGAAGTCAAAACTTCATGATAATTTCTCTGCCATGGGGGAATGCACATTCATCATTACTGTGTATTGGTTCACATCAGATTATAATAATATCACAGTGCTAAATTATTCATTACTTCTCTGGGATATTTCAAGATTCCTTTGTTCACATTGGTGGCCATGAAATACAAGAATGTAGGACTTGCATATAACTGAGTCACTTTGCTGTATACCTGAAAGTAACACAGTATAATAAATCAACTATATTTTCATATAGAAAAAAAGAATGTAGGACACTGCAGTTGACCTAAGAGGATGCCCCACAGCATTGAATAAACAAGAACAAATGCTATATTGAAAGGATCTTGGCAATGTCAGCTTGAAAATCATTTACTCCGTCTGCAGCCTGTAATGTCTGGTTCTAAATTTAGATGTGGGGTGCTTCAAATTGGAGACAGAGTGCTGGCCATTAATGGAATTCCAACTGAAGACAGCACCTTTGAGGAAGCCAATCAACTCCTCCGAGACTCTTCAATCACAAGCAAGGTCACGCTGGAAATTGAATTTGATGTTGCAGGTATGATCATATAATCTCAAGTCAGCTGCATAGTTGGGAGTGGACTGCATGTGAATTAGGTGGACTATACAGCAGAGAATGTGGGAGGAATGATCATTTTTTATATACCGAATGTGTTTTTGTTTAGGAGGCTTGGGGTGTCATTTTGAATTGTGCATTGCTTTTGTATTATTCATTAAAATGTCACCACAAGAACAACTGAAAATAAATGTGACAAAATGAATAAGTAATAGCCTCTGTAAAGGTGATAAAAAAAAATCATGTAGCCTGTATTCTTCTGACATTTCCCGTATATGCTAGAGAAACCATAGTCTTCAGTCATGAGGACAGGAAATGCCTCTCTTTGACTCTTCTTACTGCAAAAAAAAAAAAAAAAAAAATTTAAAGGTCTGTAGGGAACAATGAAAATTCATTAGATGAATTTATGTAGGCCAAGTAGGTAAATATTTGGTCTCTGGTGTTAAAGAGAAGTTGCCACCAGACACTTGTTAAAAATGACAAAGAAGACTTTATTCAAGACTATTTCCATAGTCATCAAAACTTGCCATAGGAAAGAGAGGGTGAACTTAACATCAAAAACAGCAAGGGTGTTTGGTGGTGGAGGAGGTGTTTGTCAGTAGCTAATAGGTATACAGGTTTTAGAGGTAGGTGCTAGTTCTCATTTAAGAAAGTTGTCTTCTCTTAGTGAAGTGTTAATACCGTCTCACAGACCTAATAACCATTAGCAATCAATAAAGATATGCCTTTGGGCATAGGGATCACATTATGCCAACAAATATTTGCTGAATGGTTATCACAGGCCAGTTATTCTACCACACAACGAGATGCAGCAGCAGACGGGAAAGGCAAACAGCAGGACAGAAGTTAATTTTTTAAATATAAATTTAGTTGGCAGTCATACTCTGAGGGAAACAAAGCAGAATGGGAGTTAGAAAATGACTGTAGAGGGTTTATTTTCATAGGGGGACTCTCTAAGGAAGAGACATTTGAGCAGAGATTTGAAGGTTGAGAAGGTGCAAGAAGAACATTGCAGGCAGAAGGGGCAGCCGGTGTAAAACCCTGAGCCAGAATACTAACCTCGGTGGATAGGAGCAACAGCAAAAGGGAAAAAAAAGGCTCATGCTGGAGCATATAAGGGAGTTGGGGATAGGAATCAGATTTGGGTTTGGAGATGGGGTAGGAGAGGTTGGAAGGGGCCAAGTAATGATGTAGCAGTGCCTTGGTAAACTTCTCGATTATAGTCCAAGTGTAATAAAGTCGAGCATTTTATGGAGGGGAGTGAGATGACCTGATGGATGTTTGGAGAGATCTTTATGAAGTGCAGGGGGCAGAGTAGCAAAATCAGAACAAACAAAAGGTTTAGCCATTGAACAGGTATGGTAACGCTAGATGTGGTGATAGAGAGTGGAATTTAGGACGTGGCTTGAAGCAGAGCTTGCATAACTTCATGGGGGATCAGAGGTAGACAATGAGGAAAAGGGAAGATCCTAATGAGTCTGAGTTATGAAGGTGTGAACGGTTGAGTAGATGATTTTTTTAAACTGAGACGACTTGAAGCATAGAAGTTTGGGGATTACAAAGAGAGTTCTATTTTAAACATGAGTAGACAAATCCTACTCATCCTAGTGGGGAAAAGAGAACAAGCACATCCATTACTTACTCAAAAGACAGTTACCATAAACCAGTTACTAAGTGCTAGGCACTGTGCCATGTTCAGATCATTGAAAGAAATAATTGAAAGGCTCGACATATTCAAGGACCTGGTAGCCAGTTAGACATGAGAAAGAACTGCAGAAAGATAAGAACAGACTTGCTAGAAGTGTTTTGCCACTGGGATGTGGAAGGAAGTGCCCAGAGACTGCAGGCTATACCTCCCAGAGCCTGGGACTGGGGTCTGTGCTAAAGAGCAGAACAGAGGAGTGATGATGGTTAAAGTGGTGATGGTTAAAGTCATTGGAATAAAGGACACCACTAAGGAAAGAGTAGCGATAAGAGGGGACTGGGGTGGGAATTCTGTCTGAGGAATACTGAGATTTACAGGGAAAGGATGCTAGTAAAGGAGGTGATAAAAATGATATAGAAGTAAGAAGAGAACCAGAAATGCTGGCATTTTGGAAACCAAAGCAAGAGTTTCAAGGCAAAAGTCATGGTCGATCGCATAAGAAGGCTATGGTGGACTCACACAATAGAGGCAAGAAAGAAAATGTCCGCTGGGTTCGGCAATTAGGAAGAAAGTCATGGCAGAGAAGTTTCAAGGAATTAGGGGACAGAAGTCAGATTGCAGGGAGCTGAGGGCTGAAGAAAGAAAGGGTAGGGAAGTAAGACAAGCTTTGCTTGTTGTCTGCCAAGAAGGTGGGTTTTGGAAGACGGATTGGCAGGACAAATGCAGTAAATAGATGAAAAGGACAGGAGGCCATTGTGGGCTCATCTTTTGAGAACTTCTACAGCATTTAGTTACATACTTTGTGCTCTAGTTTATACTTTGTGCTCTTAGTTAGTTAGTTCAGTCACTCAGTCGTGTCCGACTCTCTGCGACCCCATGAATCGCAGTACGCCAGGCCTCCCTGTCCATCACCAACTCCCGGAGTTCACTCAGACTCACTAGTTTATACATATCTTCTAATCAGTGGTTCTCAATCAAGATCAGTTTTGCCCCAGGGGACATTTGGCAACATCAAGGGATTTGCTGTAGGGACTGGGCTTCCCTGGTGGCTCCGCTGGTGAAGAATCTGCCTGAAATGCAGAAGAGCTGGGTTTGATCCCTGGGTTGGGAAGATCCCCTGGAGAAGGGAAAGGCTACCCACTCCAGTATTCTGGCCTGGAGACTTGTATAGTCCATGGGGTCGCAAAGAGTCAAACACGACTGAGCGACTTTCACGTCACTACTTTCCTGTCAGTCCGGTGGTTAAGAATCTACACATCCACTGCAGAGGGCATGGGTTCAGTCCTGGTTGGAGGCCTGAGATCCCACATGCCCAGCAGTGCAGCCAAAAAGTAAAAAATAAAGAAAAAAAAGAAAAGAAGACATTTAGCTGTAGATGAAAGGAGATGGAGGGGATTCCAGGTTCAGATGGGTGTTATTTTGTTTTGTTATGATTGGACAGATTTGAGCATGTTTGGGGCCCAAAAGAAGTGAGAGAATAAAGAGATAGTTATGAGTTTCCAAAGGGATGAGAAGGGAAGTTATCTAGAGTATAGGTAGGTAATTCGTCTAAGGCAAAAAGTAGAAGACCTTTGCCTAGGAGTGTGAAGAGAAGGATGTGAGAATATAATTACATTTTAGCTGTGCTTAGGAAGATCATGTAAGAACTTGTCAAGCAAAGTGAAAGGGTCAGCACCTTGGGAGCTGCAAAGAACGATGAAGGTTCAGAATAGCTAATGGGGAAATGAATGAGCTAACCAACCAGATTCATGTAAAGGGATTTTCAAGCTGGGTGGTAGACCAAGCAGAATCCAGAAGCTTTCAGTCTATAGCAACATCAGTCTTTGTGGTCAAGTAGTTTTTTGTCAGGAGACCTCAGCTGCTCAAGAATAAAAACAGAGATAGTAGATGATTATATTGATTCAGAGGAAGTATACTATTCCCAGGGAAGTTTCAAAGAAGGAGCATGTAAGTCACAGAGGTTCAAATCATCGCAGAAAGAGCAGACAGATAATTATGGTAATCACATGAAAATTTATCATGATATTTATCAAATGCTTACTCTATGGCTTGTTACTTTCCTGTGTGTGCATTAGCTCATAGTCCTTAAAACAGCAATGGAGGTTACTATTGGGTTGGCCAAAAAATTTGTTTGAGTTTTTGTTCCATCTTATAGAAAAAAATCTGAATGAACTTTTTGGCCACACAAATATTCCACGTCCCCAGTAAACAGAGGCTCACATTAATGGTGGGGCTGGGATTTTAACACAGGCAGTGTGGCTCTAAAGGCCACATTCTAAGCACTACATATACTGCTTGTGCTTGAGAGAATGTATAATAGGTTAGAGAGGCACAGAAATCAATATAGGATCAGCATGAAAGACCAGATGGAAAGGGAGCAGTTAAGGAATTAGGAGTCTTCAGGGAGAAGAAAGTGGGGGAGTGAGAGCGAGGGGATGTGAGAGCTAACAGCTGGGAGACTGAGGTCAAATGGCATATTAGAGTTTAGGATTTCAGACATAAAGCAAAGTTCCAGGGTAGTGAGTTGCTAAAGCAAAGCAGAATGGAGGCAGTTATTCAACCCAGAGGTCTGGGTGTTGGGCATGCAGTGTGATGGGAGGAGCACTACTTGGTGAAATCTCTCAGGACGGGGGCAGGACTTGGGATGAGGAAGGCGTGTGAACTGGCTGCCCCTGACACCCAAGCACAATCCCATCAAAGAGCTCTGCAGTTGCTGTTCCTCTGCCTGGGCAGCTCTTCCCCAACATATTTGGGTGGTTTGTTCACTTCACTTAGATCTTTGCTGAAACATCAACTGCTCAAAGAAGCCTTCCACAACATTTATCACACTCATCCCCTTGCCCAGATTTGTAGCTCTTCTTAGCCCTTCTCATATGCTGATGTTATGTCGTACAGATAACATACTTATTGTTATGTTGTATACAAGTATTATTATTGTCTTGTCTTCTCCAGTAGAAATATCTGTGATGTCTGAGACTTTGTGCCTTTTGTTCAAGAATACACCACAGCACGCAAAATAGTGCTTGGAATTCAGGAAGCTCTCGGCCAATATTTGGTCGAGAATGAATGAAATACAGTTGGATCTCCTGAGGGACTAGGATCAGAAACTTCAATTTGCACCAAGATTGATTTCATACCCATTGCGTCTCTGAGGTTCCTGCGCTCTCTGTTTCTTCATGTCTGCTCCCTTTGTACAAGTTTTCTCTGATTTTCTCGTTTGTTCTGATTGTACATAGTTGCCTCATCCTTGCTAACGTGCACAGCCAGTTTTAATTTCTAATTCCCAAGAGAGAGCATCTATTGGCGCAGCCTCGGTGTAGCATCTTCCCTTTCTTGTCCATAGTGGCCAACAGTCAGTAAAAGACCTTGTAAGGATCAGTCAGATACACTGAGGGTCCAGTTTTCAAATAAGGCTGTCCAGTGGCCCCCAAATGTGTTTACTATAATCGTAAAACATTTATGATGGGAAAATTATTATAATCCAATGCCTTCATTTATTTGTGAAGGGAAAATTGAGATTCAAGGGCGGAAACTCAAGGTCGTAGAGCAAAGTGAATGTTAGGTAGATCCTGGGTCTGTTGACTTGCACCTGTCTTTTTCTATATCATATTACACTGCCTCTTCAAAGAGATATTAAGGTTCCCAGCATGAAAGAGCAGGATTTCTGAGCTTCTGCCCTACTGACATTGTTTGTTGAATGGAGATGCTTATCCTGCGCAATGTGGATGTTGAGCAGCATCTACTCACTACATTCCAGTAGTGGAATGGCCAGCACAACTGACTTTCTCCAAAGCAATATGCACTAAGTATTTACTTGTGCTATACGTGTGTCTTTATTTTATGTGTATCCTCAATATTTGTTCATTATTTATTTAATCCATTATCTATATTTGTCTAATCATTATATATATAATGTATATACAAATATAAGTATATATATATGTTAATTAAAGTATTTAGGTCTTAGGTTTAAGCTCCTAAAAAACAGGAACTATGAATATTCATTGGAAGGACTGATGCTGAAGCTGAAGCTCCAGTACTTTGGCCACCTGGTGCAAAGAGCCAACTCATTGGAAAAGACCCTGATGCTGGGAAAGATTGAAGGCAAAAGGAGAAGGGAGTGGCAGAAGATGAGATGGTTGGATGGCATCACCAACTCAATGGACATGAATTTGAGCAAACTCCAGGAGACAGTGGAGGACAGAGGAGCCTAATGTGCTGTAGTCCTTGGAGGGGCAAAGAGTCTGACAGTGACTGAACAGCTATTAAACCCACTCTGCTTAATTCCAACTTGCTAAATAGGGGACTGGAAAAATGGACCTGAGGCCATCTCCCCTGTCTTCCATTGTCCCAGAAATCAACCCATTTCAAATGAATAGGAATGATATAAAATAGGGCCAGGAAAAATATTTGTCCATCCTGTCATTCCCTCCTCCATTGCTCATGGCAGACATCACTAGTTGATTTCTCTTGAGCCTAGACGCAGCATCAGAACCTCAATAAAACACTCTAATTACTCATTACCAATCTGCTGGTATGTACTGAAACTGCTGGAATCCAGATAGTCTTTTTTAGCCAATTGAGAACTTGAATATTTGTAAGATATCACTGCATGAGATATGAGCTACTTCAAGACTGCCCGGCCCTTTTGGATTCACTTCTGATTGTCTGGATGTGAACCACCATCCATTTCCAGTTCTTCCTCAGATATATACCCAGATACTAATTCCCAAACTAGTAGATCTCGAGACTACCTGCTGCTGCTAAGTTGCTTCAGTTGTCTCTGACTCTGTGCGACCCCATAGACGGCAGCCCACCAGGCTCCCCCATCCCTGGGATTCTCCAGGCAAGCACACTGGAATGGGTTGCCATTTCCTTCTCCAGTGCATGAAAGTGAAGTCGCTCAGTCGTGTCCGACTCTTAGCGACCCCATGGACTGCAGCCTACCAGGCTCCTCCGTCCATTGGATTTTCCAGGCAAGAGTACTGGAGCGGGATGCCATTGCCTATGTCTGTTTTATAAACATCCTAAGTGACGCAGACAGTGGTTAAAAAGCTTGATTGTGAGCATACTTTTGCCTAAATCTATCTCTTTACATGGGCACCACCATCCAAAAAAATTGTAGTAACATTAAAGGAATTTTTCTTATGCTAAAGTTGCTTATAATCCCATCACTCTAATAAACAAAATTTTTATGTGTCTTTACAAAAGTCCCTTACCATACATATAATTTTGTAAAACTATAATCATATGCACAATTTACAGTTTACCTCTTTCAGTACTATCTTTTAAATACCAGTGTACAATATCATGAATTCTTGAAGTTTCTACTTTAATGCTGAAATTATTTTGTTGAAAAAAATACAGCTTTGTCTTTGAAAGAAGCCTCAACGAAAAATTCTATCAAATGATGTTTGCTGTCATTACTAGAGTCCCCAGTGTTTTTCTCTGGGTGAGTCGGACTTAAACATTCACATTTACCCACCTTATAGTCCCTTTATTTTTTCGAATCTCACAAGGTGTCCCAGTTGATGAATTATGATGTGGTGGTTATCTTACTGTGCCAACAATGAATGCTTCAGGCGGAAAAAGCAGACCAATTGGAAAGAAGGAGGTCTTTGTTTACCCAAATGTGTTTTTAATTATAGTATTAACAAAGATAAAGCAAAACCAGGGAAGCACAAAATAACCACATGGGAGTCTAAGAAAATAAACATCCTATTTGCTTATTCTAAACCTATTGTTTCTCTAAATATTGGCTCTTTTTCTCTTTATTAGGATTTCCTTAAGAAACCCCAAATTAAATGTGCCTTCACTTTAACAGCCAAATAATTGTATGGGGGGAAAATTACCAAATAGAAAATAAATCATGTTGATGTTTAAAGATTAAAATGAAGCCACAGCTTGATCAAAGAGATTCATTTGTTGACATTTGTTCATCATTATAAATATTTCAAATCTTATGTAGTCAAAAGTCATCTATTACTGTTTTCCAGAAAGTGATAATATCTCCTCCCATGTCATTAACAATATTAATCTTGGTCAAGATTCCCTGCATTAAAAATTTAAAGCGAAAAAAAAAAATTAAAGCGAAATGTTGCTATAGTAACTAATTTAGATCTGTGTTTTCCACCCTTATGAATTAAAGACTCACTGTATAGCATCTTGGGCAAGAAGTTGTAGACATGCATGGACACATATATACAAACATTATATTCCCCACCCCTTTCACAGAACAGAGACATCACTTTGCCAACAAAGGCCCATGCAGTCAAAGCTGTGGTTTTTCCAGTAGTCATGTATGGATGTACATGAGAGTTGGACTGTAAAGAAGGCTGAGTGGCAAAGAATTGATGCTTTTGGACTGTGGTGCTGGAGAAGACTCTTGAAAGTCCCTTGGACTGCAAGGAGATCAAACCAGACAATCCTAAAAGAAATCAACCCTGAATATTCATTGGAAGGATGGATGCTGAAGCTCCAATACTTTGGTCACCTGATGCAAAGAGCCAAGTCACTGGAAAAGATCCTGATGCTGGGAAAGTTTGAGGGCAAAAGGAGAGGGGGGCAGCAGAGGATGAGATGGTTAGATAGCTTCACTAACTCAGTGGACATGAATCTGAGCAAACTCTGGGAGATAGTGAAGGATGGGAAGCCCAGTGTGCTGCAGTCCGTGGGGTTGCAAGAAATCAGATACTGCTTAGCAACTGAACAACAACCCCTTTCACAGAGAATGTTTTTATAAAACCAGCAACACTAAAACAAACATACATGAAATGAGTTTTATAAATAGGAAGCTGTTTGTTCCTCTAAAGCTTCTAGGACATTTACTTATGAACCACTTGGTGTACTTTATCCAAGTAATAGAATAATCTATTCCTGTTACACTCATGAACACTTAGGTAGGGGCTGTCTGTTTGGCTCCCATCCTATTTCCTCTACTGGATCAACATGTTCATAAGAGATCTTTCAGTTGCCAGCCACAGAAAATGCACACAAGCTAATTTAGATGGGAAAAGATGTTTCCTAGAAGCATACAGGTGTTTCACAGGCTTTGAGGACAAGGAATGTAGGCAGTCCCCGAGAGGGCTAGAACCAGGAGCTGTCGAGGCCAATCACTGGCTCTCTCCAAGATCTTACACACCTCCTCAAGTACATTTGTTTCTTTCTTCTTCCAATAGCAGCCTGGCTATTGGGGCATTTGAGCTTCTTCTAAATGCCCTTTCTGCCCCCAGTCTGCATGCGAATTCTAGATTCTTAAACTTTCTCCTTTGGTGGTGGAAAGAAGATAACAGTTAGCCTTCACAGACACTCAGGAAAGTGAGGAAAGGAAGAGATTGAGAAATCTTTTAGAAATAAATATTGGTGATACTTGTAGCACCCAAAGTAAGAGAGTAAAGCACACCTCAGTGGTTGCTATCAATGCTTAACTGTATTTCTCTTTTTCTGCCCCAGTATATTCAAATTGGCCAGTCATCTTGAAATCTACAGGCTTCCCTGGTGGCTCAGGTGGTAAAGAATCCACTTGCAATGCAAGAGACCTGGGTTCAGTCCCTGGGTTGGGAAGAACCGCTGGAGAATGGAACGGCTACCCACTCCAGTGTTCTGGCCTGGAGAATTCCATGGACTGTACGGTCCATGGGGTCGCAAAGAGTTGGACACAACTAAATCATTTTATCTACCTCAGATGGGAAATGGGAAGGATACAAATTCCTCTTGAATAAATAAGCAAATAAATGTGTGTTGTTCCTGGCACTTCTTAGATGAGTCTTCATTGAGGACAACAGCAAGGCCAAAGATAGGAGCTCAGGGTCTTGACACTGACTGAGCCACAGCTGACCCTCCAGGGGTATTAAGAAGAGAGAGAGGAAGTGGAACAAGGCCACGGATTCCCTCAGGTGCTGCCTGGGAAGTGAGGAAAGAGCTGGGAGGAGAGGACGGGCCCAGAAGGGGCAGGCTTGCCTTTATCAAGTGGCCCCAGCTGAAACTGACCAGGGCTGTTTGGGGAACCTTCTTCACACACGAATTTCTAGAAGCCCAGAGGGCCCCAGAGAAATCAAAATTTTACTGTCTTCTCCAGTTTGTCTATGGTGATTATTCTGAGTTGGAAGATCAAGTTTTTGTAAAAGATTTACTGCCCAGATTCCTCATGGGAAAGTAGAGAAGACCAGGAAGATCAAGTTAAGGCAGAACCAGGAAGGAATTACTGTGTTTCTATGGGGCCATCCCAACTTTCAGCTCTACAGAGACTCAAAATGAGTTAAATATGTGATTAACAAATTGGACTCGGGCCTGAGGACCTAGTAGTTCTACCCACATCACAGCAGCTGTAGCTAATTGTGTGTATGCAGGCTGGGGAGCCACCTTGGGGCAGAATCAAGCAGAAAAAAGTGACTTCACTGAGGCATCCCACCAACTTCCCCTAATGCTTATGTTTCCTTTGCTCCTGGCTAGCCCTTCCCACCGTTTTCTAACACTTCCAGAAAGGATTATAGTCATTAGCTACTTAGTATGAATAGATATTATCTCTTCAGAGGCTATTTCCATTTTAACCTCATCTCTAATTGAAGGCTTCCCAGACTGTTGAAGGAATTTTAAGAATATATTTAAGAATATACAGCAATTCTTTGCTTTTCAAAAATTAGTCAGCCCTGGTCAAATCACAGTAGCTCTTTACAGGGTTGAGAGTTAAGGAGTACACAGTGCTTTCCTCTCTACTGCTAGGCTAGCCCACTTCTCTGTTGCTTGGCCAACATCTGAACCCACCTTCGCTCTGTTCCAGCACTCCCTATTCTCCTCCTCTTCTCTGAACCTGCCACATGATCCAGAAAGTAGGACATCTTTGGTGCAGCTGGGACCTCTTGGGTCCCCCTGTTTCAACTCTGTGCTCAGCATTCAGTCCAGTTGGTTGTGGTCAAGACCATTCTGGTTGTGAGATATTTTGAATATCAATCCTACTACTGTGCCTTTAAGTGTTCTTTTTACCCATTGACCTTACAAATTAAGGTACCTTCTGCCTCCTCCATGTCAACGGCCATCACAGCTAACTGAAGTCTTTCCTGAAATCTATTACTGCCAGCCATGAATGGAAAAACAAACAAAAAACCTGCTGAATAATTGTTGCCGTTCAGTCACTAAGTCATGTCCAACTCTTTGCAACCCCATGAACTGCAGCACATCAGGCTTCCCTGTCCTTCACTATCTCTCAGAGTTTGCTCACACTCATGTCCATTGAGTTGGTGATGCTATACAACTCTCTCTTCTTCTGTCACCCCCTTCTCCTCTTGCCCTCAACCTTTCCCAGGATCAAGGTCTTTTCCAACAAGTTGGCTGTTCACATCAGGCAACCAAAGTATTGGAGCTTCAGCTTTAGCACCAGTCCTTCCAATGAATATTCAGGGTTGATTTCCTTTAGGACTGATTGACTGGTTTGATCTCCTTGCTGTCCAAGGGACACTCAGTAGTCTTCTCCAACACCACAATTCAAAAGCATCAATTCTTCGGCACTCCACCTTTTTTATGGTCCAACTCTCACATCATCTGTGCGTGAACTACTAGAAAAACCACAGTTTTGCCTATAGTGACCTTTGTCGGCAAAGTGATATCTCTGCTTTGTCTTAATTTAGTGTCTTAATTTCATGGCTGCCATCACTATCTGCAGTGATTTTGGAGCCCAAGGAAATAAAATCTGCTGAATAATAAACTCTGGAAAAAATAAAGTTGGGGGAAAAAGAGTGTAACTTCTTTTGATCCTTCAACTTTACTATACCTAAGAATTACCTGGAGAATATGTTTAAAATGTAGATTTCTAGTCTTTATCTTCAGCAATTCTGATTCCATAGATCTGGGATGTTTCAGAATCTATATTTTTAACTTGCATCCTAGGTAAATTTGATGAGATGCTCTCTGAATCACACTTAAGAGATACTGAACTCGATTGTTACTGTGAATTACACACTGTTGCCTGTGGGTAGGATGTCTGTTCTTTACCAGAAGCTTAGTTTATCAGGATTTTACATCAGTTCTCACAGCTTTAACTACCGATGATGATGATACAAGTATTCCTGATGCCTTATCATTGATTGGGGCTCCATTCTTCCTCATCTTCTATAAACACCTTCTTTCTTGTTTTGAAATTACAGAGTCTGTCATCCCCAGTAGTGGAACATTTCACGTAAAGCTCCCTAAGAAACACAATGTGGAACTTGGAATAACCATAAGTTGTAAGTAGAAGTGACTTTTTTTTTTAATTTAGAATTTTAAGGAGACACTAGAAAGTTGTCTTGTCAAATGGTTTACGGGTGTGGCCGGCATCTTCAGCGTCATTGCCAAGTTTCACCTAATGATGCAAAAGCGTGGAGCCAGTCACTCACTCGCCAATACTTAATAGCCATGTGAATGGGGCAAGTTACTAGGTTTCTTCAGTCTTAAATTTCTACCCCTGTTGAATAGAAATAAGGATATCTGCAAAATATCCTCATTTTGTAAATTATTCAAAGTATTAAATAAAATAACATATTTATATACCTAGTATAGCCCCTGGCAAACAGTAAGTACCCAATAATATGTGACTCACACACACCACATGAATAATTACATGAGTGTATGAAGGCATAGAGGCTCTCTATATTTTAGTATATCACAGATTGTTTTCACAGTAATCTATTGAGACTATCTTTCCATCTGTCCACTATGCATCTGTAATCCATTTGCAAGAATAAAATCATGTCTTTTTCTTCAGGAACTTCCTGAATTCCTCCATGGCACAAGGTGCCTGGGTAAGCAAGCCAAAAAGAAAAGCAGAACATATAAATGTGTTTAATTCCCTCTTTTTCTCAGACTCTAGATTTATAACTTCTTTGGTAAAATAACTTTGAAAATTCAGCCCCACTGGAATTCTGTAGAATGGAAATTGAGGTTTCTGTGCTTTTAATATCCATAAGCTAAGTCCATCCATAAATGTTCCAAGAAAATGAAGGAAGTGATTAATTCATGAAGACCAAAGGAGACTTAGAAGCAGCATCTGTGACCGAGGGGTGTCGGCACCAGAGATCGTGATGAGGCTCAATAAAGGTGGCTCGCTGTGCTCTGTCAGACAGCGTTTACATCAGTGGCTAAAGCGAAAATAAAGAGCTCTCAAATGGTCGTATGAAAGGGGATCTGTCCAAGTCAATGCTAACAGTATAAATTTAACACTGAAAAGGAAGTCTTCTTAATAAGTGATAAATCACACATACCTAATGCATGCAGCACCAGAAACAGTGCTACTATAATAGGGAATCAATGTTAAGACCAATAAGCTATATATATGGGGGCCTATATCTCCCCCAGTCCCCTTAAATGGAGAGAAAAGGAGGACTGATATATGTGGTGTGTCTCTGTAGTGTAAGCAGAAAGATGAAATAGGATTTCGGAGACTCCAGGCTTGTTCTAGGTGCCACTAAAGTCATTTGTGCTTTTTCTTGGGTCGCTAACCCCTCAGTGTATTCATTACAAAGCAAAGATGGTATGCCCTTGTTCTGTCAACAGCTGTGCTTGCTGAGATTGAGAGAGAGTTCATCAGAACTTACTACTCTAAAAATACTTGGGGTTCTGGGTGGCTTCCACAACCCCATGTAACTTTAACCCTGCTCTCATTTATTGTGTTTATTCCATTCCATTCATTCAGTCCATCTAATTAGCCATGAAAGTGGTACTCCTGGGAGCTGGGCAGTGCATAGCTTGCTGGCTGCGTGCTGAGGCCCTGCCTTCACCATTCTTTCCTCCCCCGCCTTCATTCATCAAAGACACTGAGTGCTGAGGCCCAGGCTGTTTTGAGTCTTAGAAGTGCTCACTACTGGTGACATACAGAAGACACCTATTCCTCGGAAGCCTCTGTTGCCACATGTTTTGACACACTGTTATTTACTCTCAATTTTACTCTCAAATTTTACTTAAGAGAATGGTCTTTTTTAATGCAATAGATGTATTCTTTTTCTGAAGAGCAACTTTATTTATTTTTCTTTTCCAACATGGTTTATCACAGGGTATTGAATATAGTGTCCAGAGCTATACAGCAGCGCCTTGTTGTTTACCCATTCTGTATGTAATAGCTTGCACCTGCTAATCCCAAACTCCCCATCCACCCCTCCCCCAGCCCCCATTTCCCTTGGCAAGCACAAGTATGTTCTCTACATCTTTGAGTCTGTTTCATCGATAAGTTCATTTGTGTCATATTTTAGATTCTACATATGAGAGATGTCATGTGGTATTTGCTTTCTCTTTCTGACTTACTGCACTCAATATGATAATGTCTAGGTCCATCCATGTAGCTGCAAATGGCATTATTTTATTCTTATTTATGGTTGAGTAGTAGTCATGGGCAGCGGAGCCTAGTAGGCTGCAGTCCATGAGGTCACGAAGAGTCAGACACGACTGAGCAACTTCACTTTCACTTTTCACTTTCCTGCATTGGAGAAGGAAATGGCAACCCACTCCAGTGTTCTTGCCTGGAGAATCCCGGGGACGGGGGAGCCTGGTGGGCTGCCATCTATGGGGTCGCACAGAGTCAGACACGACCCAAGCAACTTAACAGCAGCAGCAATATTCCATTGTATATATATATATATACACCACATCCTCTTTATCCATTCATCCATCAGTGGACATTGAGATTGTTTCCATGTCTTGGTTATTGTAAACAGTGCTGTTATGAACATAGGGGTGTATCTTTTCGAATTAGAGTTTTGCCCAGATACATGCCCAGGAGTAGGATTGCAGGATCATGTGGCAACTTACAAAAGATTTATTCTAAAAGATTAATATACATAAGAATATAATTTAACTATAAAGGAGAGTATCCCTTTAAAAACTAATCCTGTGATAAATTTTTTTAAGTCAGTATTTTTCATGTTCAGTTTGTTTCAGGTGTGGCCATGTACACACACTACAAAATATTTTATTCACACAAAGAACCATATAAAATTATACTTTATGATGATATTATATATGTACTAAGTATTACTGCTTCTAAAACTGATTTTAATACTAATCATGAAAAAATCCACAAAACCCACACAAGAACTTCCTGAATTTTAGCAGCTGTGAGCTAAAGCTATTCACGGTTAACAGTGGTGAACTAAAGCTATTCATGGAAGCTGAAGTCCTGTGCTGTTCCTGGATGGAGAAATGATACATAAGTTTGTCACACATGCCTATCAGCCCTTCCAGAGCTCCAGCTCCATTTACACAACTAATCATCACCATCCTGAGTTTGTGTCTTCATGTAGAAAATACTCAGATTTTGCCAGTTGAGAAAGCAGAATTTGTAAAGGAAAAAATGAGATCCATTTCCTTGTTATGGAATAGCAAATTCCTGAGGTCCAGCACAGTTCCTGGCACATACAAGGTGCTTGTTTAACTCCTGTCTTTGTTGCGGGGGTGAATGAGGAGTCTGTCTGGACACAGTGTTGTTCTAACCCGTGTGCACTCCAGGATATGAGCCTCTGAGGGAGATGAGGAATGCAGACATATATGCAAAGGCTACTGCATGAACTGAAGAGGCAAGAATGTAGAAAATGATGACTAGCAAAGACTCAGAGCCCCAAGTGCCCCACTTTCCAGCCCTCTTGACCTTTCTGTACTGAGTTTCTTTGTCTATAACAGGGAGTGCTCGGTACATTCTCTGTAGCATTATTGTGAAGATCAAATAAGTTGCTACATGCAAGGTGCCCAGAATACATTGTGAACCGTAATGAATGTTACTTATTATAATAATCGATATTTCTTTTCCTCATAGAACTTCATGAAATATTTTAAACAAATCACTACCTCACAAAATTTAGTGCTGATGATAATTATCCTACCTGAGTAGGAAATCAAAGGACCCTCCTGTCATACAGATACATAGGCATGGTAGGAACTAAGGCACTACAGGGGTTCATGGGTGTTTCTCACTATCTTTATACAAGTCCTCTTTCTGTATCTGCATCTTGTGAAAGCTCTGAGTAGTGGGAAGCAGGCCTCCTTCTTGGGAGACATGCCTTCAGACCCTTCTCACTTGGCTTAAGGCTCACTCTTCATACCTAATTGACTGAGAAATGAGTCCCTCTGAGTTTGGATAGGGTGAGTAGTTTTAGACTAATTTTCTTAAGTTCCTGATGAGACATTCATAGCACATTAGCATCAGGCATTACTTTTATTGATGTTATTGCTATAATATGGAGTCATTTATAATAGCAAATAAAGCAGAACAGCCTAGCAGAAGGGCGCAGTTTGGGACCCAAAGCAGCATCCCGAAGCTCTGACACCTCAGCCAATCAGAAACTAGAGCCCATACCTTTCAACACAGCTTGCTGCCCTTCAAGTCAGAGATCTCTGGTTGTCTCTGCCATGTCTAGTTGTCAGTAAAGACCTTTCGGTATGGATGTTTTCTTTTGAGGTTTTATTACATAAGATTTTTATCTGCTTTGTACCATGCATGGCGGTAAATAGTTTATGTGTGTTTTCTCATTTCATCCTGAAACTGGCCTTATAACATCTGTGCCCATTTTACAAAGAGGAAAGTAAGACTCAGCCGGATAACCTGCCCAAAGACCCAGAGCTAATAAAAGGACAAACAGGGATTTAAACTCTTTCTATTTGACTTCACGTTGGCTGTGCTGTCAGACTACCACTCATCCCTGTCGCCCTCTGATTGATGAATCTTCCTGGACCCTAAATCACAAAAGCAAAAGACAGCATTTGGGGAGCACAGTTAATTTGTCAACTTTCCTTTTTAGTTGACTGGACTGTTTGTAGGAGCAAAGGCTTGCTTTATTTTTTGTAAAATCATAAAGCAGCCTTTCTAACAAGCACAATAAATCTGTCATTTTTGCCTTAAATCTCAAATGTATTTAAAAGAGAAAGTTTCATGTTTTTTGGCCAATTTTGCTAAAAACTCTCCTCACTGCTCCATCTCAAATCAAATAACTTGTTTTACTTATTAGGTATATATATTTTAATGTATTTGTATATATGATTATAATGAAAGTAAAACTGAATGATTGTGTGTGAGAGTGTGTGTGTGTGTGAGATTACATTTCCAGTGTAGTTTGGACAGTTTATCAGGCCCTTTGTGTGAAGTCCTTTGACTAGCAGAGTAAGTCCCATGAATGACTAGACATTATAGAATGCTCTTGGAATGATTCACATTTAATTAGCTTCAGACTTCAAGAGATTTCACCCATCTTCAGATACAGAAAGAGTATTTTAAACAAAAGATAGGAGCTATCATTTTCTACCTCTTCCAACGACTGTTTGAGAAGAAAAGAAGCCACATTCACTGTAAAAACCAGTTTCTGACAGTGACAGACAACCAGTGATTTTAAAACTTGAGGAGTCAATAGATGAGAACTTGACCACATGCATTTAGCTGTGTTCCTACCCCATATCTTCATTTTAAAATGGCACTATAAGCTTTTTCAAGAGGCAAAAACTCATAAGGAGGAGAGGAAATGAAAAATAGATAACAACAACCAAATTTGGAAGTGGCAAAGAAGATGGAAGAAGATGGAAAAAGATTAAAGAAGCAGAAAGAAAAGCTGCCAATGAACTTGATTTGCGTTCTGAACTCCCGACAAGTCTGAGTGGTGGAATCAGGATGAGAGAGCTAAGAAGACAAAGGGACTGACTGAACCTCTATTAAGAATCAGCGAGTCCCAGGACTTCCCTGGTGGTCCAATGGTTAAGACATCTCCTTCCAGTGCAAAGGGTGCAGGTCGAGTCCCTGGTCAGGAAGCTAAGATTCCACATGCCTTGCAGCCAAAAAACCAAAGCATAAAACAGAAACAGTAAGGTAACAAATTCAATAAAGACTTTTAAAATGGTCCACATTAAAAAAAAAGTCTTAAAAAATGAAAAGAATGAATGAGTCCCTTAGATGCCTTCCCCCACTCAGAACCACCAACCATCCCCCCCATTCCTGGCAAGCCCCGTTTTATCCTCTTGAAAACGTGAAGGGAGGGTCTCTGGAGGGGAGGCATAGCTGGGTGTCCCAGTCCTACTCTGAAAGCAGAGATCCAGTGAAACACTGAATGCGGAGGCTGCTGTTGTTCTCCCTGAAGCTCTAAGAAGACAGGTAGCCAGGCTTAATCCCCTCTGAGCAGAAGGAAGAATCAAGGCCATCTGACCCAAAGAGATAACCTGGCCAGGACTCTAGAGTGACTACCGTTACTCCAGGAGCCCCACTCTGGAGCATCAAGCTTTCAAACAGCTACTTTGCAGGGCCATCTGTGAGCAGACAGCTAAGAAAAACACAAACACTTGGAAGAAAGAATCTGAGATGCAAGACCATCACCAAAAACAAAGAGGAAACACAGAAACAGCACATGCAAGAAGAAGAAAACTTTAACAAAGAAAACAAAAAACCACTCATTAACATCATCTGTGTCCATGGATAGGGGACACTGAATACTGTTAATCAGTAGCCACTAGACAGGAACAAACAGCTCTTGAAAAGTAAGAATATGGCAGAGATAAAGAAGTTCAACAGAAATATTGGATAATAATGCTGAAGATTTCTAGAAATTAGGACAAAACAACAAATAATGACTACAGACAAGAAAATTATACAAGATGAGCCCAAATAATGCAATATCCAAATAGTGGGCATTACAAAAAGAAAGAGGAGGCAGAAGTATAAGGATATACTTTCAGACACTACCCTGGCAGTCTAGTGGTTCAGATTCTGCACTTCCACTATAGGGAGTGTAGGTTTGATCCCTGGTCAAGGAGCTAAGATCCCATATACCTAGTGATGTGGCCAAAAATTGAAGAAAAAAAAAGGAAATATTATCATAAGTTTTATAGAATTGATGGATATAAATTTCCAAAAGGATGGATGAAAATAGACCTACACCAAGGCATGTCATAATGAGATTTGAAAACACTGGAAGAAAAAGACAATCCTACAGGCTTCTGTGGTCAGGCTTCTTCCTTTCTTGGAAGGAGACTTATGACCAACCTAGATAGCATATTGAAAAACAGAGACATTACTTGTCAACAAAGGTCTGTCTAGTCAAGGCTATGGTTTTTCCAGTGGTCCTATATGGAAGTGAGAGTTGGACTATAAAGAAACCTGAGTGCCGAAGAATTGATGCTTTTGAACTGTGGTGTTGGAGAAGACTCTTGAGAGTCCCTTGGACTGCAGGAGATCCAACCAGTCCATCCAAAGGAAATCAGTCCTGAATATTCATTGGAAGGACTGATGTTGAAGCTGAAACTCCAATACTTTGGCCACCTGATACGAAGAGCTGACTCATTTGAAAAGACCCTGATGCTGGGAAAGATTGAGGGCAGGAGGAGAAGGGGCCGACAGATGAGATGGTTGGATGGCATCACCAACTCAATGGACATGGGTTTCGGTGAACTCTTGGGGTTGGTGATGGACAGGGAGGCCTGGCATGCTGCAGTTCATGGGGTCACAAAGAGTCAGACACGACTGAGCGACTGAACTGAACTGATGGTTTTTCCAGTAGTTATGTAGGGACGTGAGAGGTGGACAATAATAAAGGTTTGAGCACACTCTGGGAGATAGTGAAGGACAGGAAAGCCTGGTGCTCAGCCTTTTTTATTGTCCAGCCCAGCATGCTTCAGTCCATGGATTACAAAGAGTTGGACACACTGAGCAACTGAACAAAAACAACCATCAAAATGACAGCAGGCCTCTCAACCCATAGCAATTCTGGAATCTAGAAACCAATGGAAGAGTGCCTTCCAAGTTCTGCAGAAAAGGAATTTCTAGCCTAGAATTCACCATCTAGCAAATCTGAAAGTAAAACAAAGACAACGATGAAGGATTCAAAACACTCTCCTCCCATGTGCTCTTCCTCGGGAAGCTGTTAGAGAATGTGTTGTTGTTTAGTCCCTGAGCCATGTCTGACTGTTCTGTGACCCCGTGGACTGTAGCCCTCCGGGCTCCCCTGTGTACCAGTCACCGAAAGAGTAAAGCCAGAAGGAGGGAGAATTGGATTCAGGAGGCAAGGGCTTCAAGGATGCAAGAGGGAAGTGTTAAAAGAAAAATAAGGCATATTAAAATTTTTTTAAGTCTATTTGAGCAAAAACTTGATTCATATCTTACAGTGTCAAACCAGAAGTAGTTAGGAATGCTCTCTGAACAGGAGTCCGGAGATAGACATATACAGGAAGAATGGAGGCAAAGAAAGGAAATGATTTGATTGGCTATAAAACCTAGTTGGCTGCTTGTGACTGGTTGTCCTCAGTATTTTGATTCATAACCTTGTAAAAGCTTAGGTTTTGGTTGGCTTCCATTGGGCCAAGAAAGACAGATGAGATTGTTGGATGGCGTCACTGACTCAATGGTCATGAGTTTGAGCAAGTTCTGGGAGTTGGTGATGGACAGGGAAGCTTGGCATGCTGTAGTCCATGGGATCACAAAGAGTCGGACACAACTGAAGGACTGAACTGAACTGATATGATATCACTTCATGTGCCATGCTAAGTCGCTTCAGTCATGTCCGACTCTGTGTGACCTTATGAACTGTACCCCGCCAGGCTCCTCTGTCCATGGGATTCTCCAGGCAAGAATACTGGCACTGATTGCCATTCCCTTCTCCAGGGAAACTTCCCAACCCCGGGATCAAACCAGCATGTCTTAAGCCTAACCCACTTTGGCAGGCAGGTTCTTTAACACTAGTGCCACCTGGAAAGCCCAATATCACTTTATATATAGAATCTAGAATATGATACAGATGAACCTGTTATAAAATAGAAACAGACTCATGGACATAGAGAACAGACTGGTCGTTGCCGAGTGGGGAGAGGGCTGGGGAAGGGATGAAATGGGAGGTTGAGGGATGTAAGCTTTCATATATAGGATGAATAAACTAGGTCCTACTGTATAGCCCAGGGAACAATATTCAACATCCTGTGATAAGCCATATGGAAAAGAATATTAAGAAAAAATGTGCATATATGTATAACTGTATCACTTTGCTTTATAGAAGAAATTAATACAACATTGTAAATCAGCTGTACTTCAATAAAATTTTTTAAAAAGAAAAAACATGGTGCTAGGGTGGCAAACGGTGACTGAGCCCTCAAAGCTCCAAGTCCATGGCCACCTTTAAATGTGCATAGTAAGCATGGTAGTGACAGTGTCAGCGGCTCTTACAGATGTGGACCCACTTCCGGGTTCAGTTTCATCACTCCAGTGGCCATCCACCCTGATGAACCTTTCAAACCTCAAGCTGGAACTTGACTAAAAGAGAAACAGAAGAAGGTAGTAAACATGAAATGGCCGCCATACATGTCTGCTGCTGCTGCTGCTAAGTCGCTTCAGTTGTGTCCGACTCTGTGCAACCCCATAGACAGCAGCCCACCAGGCTCCCCGCTCCCTGGGATTCTCCAGGCAATCCCACTGGAGTGGGTTGCCATTTCCTTCTCCAATGCGTGAAAGTGAAGTCGCTCAGTCATGTCTGACTCCTAGCGACCCCATGGACTGCAGCCTACCAGGCTCCTCCATCCATGAGATTTTCCAGGCAAGAGTACTGGAGTGGGGGGCCATTGCCTTCTCCAATACATGTCTGTAGATCATTTGAAGTTTCAAACCTCTCTGCAAAGCTGTGTGGGTTTGTCCAGAGGTCAGTGTTATTTTCCTCTGTTAGAAGGATGACAGAGATGAGTTTGATGTATTTTGTTGCCTATACTATTGTTTTGCTTTAGCCCATTTCAGTGGACCATGAATTTTTTAAAAAACCAGAAGAAATGTCAGATGCTCTTTGATGGTCACTAAAGCTTGAGAAAATACTGTATAAATTCATTGGCAGATGGTAGGAAAGCTGTATTTACTGGTCAAAGTTTTTGTTTTTGTGCTCTATGCCCAGAACAATTTGCTGTTCTGAAATATAACATGAGTAAAACTGCTGAGTGTTTATATTTCTCTGGTGAAATTATAGCAAATCGTTGAGTAGAGGTTTAAATTATGAATTAATTATAGTGAACAGAATGTTTTGCATTCTTTGCTAGAAGCTAAGAATAATGATTGGATGAAGTCCCATTAACATTTACTGTGGACTAACTCAGACAGTGGGTAAGGTATTGTATATGTGTTTGCTTTTTCTTTCAATGATGTGTTGAGATATTAAACCATCTGTTCTTGTGCATAAACGTTTTCCTGGGATTCATATGGGATTATGGGATATAATATGGTTCTACAATTATTATGTGGTGATCAGACTGTTTATAATAAAATCTTACTTTAGGGGCCTTTTAATGATCCTTAAAAGGAAATCACTCCAGGCTTCAATGTTGGCAAAACATCTCCTCTTGGAGGCATATTGTTGTTTACAAATGTCAGTATGGTTCATTTTAATCATCGAATTCCTAAATTAAATGTAAATTTTCTAGGTCAAGATGATACTTTTGTTCTTACATGTACTGTAATTCATTTTGAGGATTAATTCTAAGACTAATTCCTAATTACTTTTCATTATTATTATTTCATTATCACCAAATGGAAATATTCATAAGAAAAGTTATAAGCCCATAACTGACCCTTGTGCAGAATAATAGTTTTTAACTCAATAAAAGTTACATGTACATGTTTAGACTATGAATTTACATAAAAATATATAGAATCAGTTCACATTTCTGAACATTTTTGGAACACTCTAGGTATGAATTTGTGAACAAAACCTTAGGATTTACAGTCTATCTAGCAGAAGATTTCCTTCTGGGGGAAAAAAAAAAATTTACATCAGTGATTCTCACCCACTTTCCACACAATACACTTGAGTAGTATGACAGAGTCCCATAAAAGAGTGACATCTCCTCACTGGTAAGGAGTGAAAGAAGGGATGGGAGAAGGGATTACATGTAAGTATCATCAAGCTGTTGCTGCTGCTAAGTCACTTCATTCGTGTCCGACTCTGTGACCCCATGGACGGCAGCCTACCAGGCTCGCCTGTCCCTGGAATTCTCCAGGCAAGCACACTGGAGTGGGTTGCCATTTCCTTCTCCAATGCATGAAAGTGAAAAGTGAAAGGGAAGTTGCTCAGTCGTGTCCGAATCTTCGCGACCCCATGGACTGCAGCCCACCAGGCTCCCCTATCCATGGGGAACCCTAATTGCTTTTAATACTGTACTGTTGGACTCTTCACCCTTCACTTCACTCTGCTGAGAATCACAGATTGAAATGGATTTAATCCTGAAAGACAGCTTTTCACTTGCTTTCTCCAGTTGCAAATTTAAAATAACTTTGCTTGCATTTTCAAGTTTCTAAGTACTTTAACACAAACATATTTTTATATCAAGAAGGGATAATGTGCACATTTTTAAATTCATTTACTGATTCTCTTTGCTTTGCATACAAATTGAGCTTGCACTAGCAGTTGCTATAAAATGAGACTTGTACAGGAATGGGTGAATCATGAATATAAAGGTGTGACTGTTCTATCCTCATTATTACAGCACCATCCAGTAGAAAACCAGGAGACCCCCTGGTTATATCAGATATCAAGAAAGGCAGTGTGGCACACAGGTAAGAAAGATGGATTTACTGGTTCTTCCCAAGGTATTTCTTAATTACAGCAGGAATGACTTCTTCCACACACAGGACAACCTTGTTAATGGGCCATGGTATTCTCAGTATTTTCCAGGCAGCCACAATTAGTTGATCATATTTGACATCCCTAATGTCAATGGCATGTAGAGCTTTTCCTCAATGTCACTTTATCTTTGCACCTAGTACAGATAACCATCACCTAAAGATGCTTTTTAGGGTCTTTCATGAGTCCAACATAGACTTTCCTTCACTGATCATCTTCCACCCTTCACTTTTCCAGCTAAAAAACTGAAAGTGGCCCCAATTATGAGAGTCACCTCACATGCAAATAATAGATTTGGGGAGAGTTTTACTACATGCTAGAACGTCCTCCCTAGTCAAGCGAACATCCTCCCTTGAACCTCAAAAATGTGTATGTCTCCTATTTGATCCTTTGACCTTGAAAATCAAAGACTCTCAAACTTGCAGTTTCACAGGTCAAAATATTTTTAATTGATTAGGAATATTGATGTAAGACTATTAACTTTCTTTTTGTTTTTCAGTTAGGGATTTTACAGATCTCATCTATTGTTACAGTCATTTATTAGAGGAATATTTTAGTACTCAAAAAGTAGGAAGGGCATTAGTTTAGGTATATAGGTATAGGTTAAGATACTGTGATAAGGAAACTCATAAATAGTTTGTTTCTCGTACAGCAGTTGGCAGGTAGGCAGGCAACACAGGGCTGGAGAAGCACATCTGCCTGTCCTTTCCGGCTTGCTCCGGTTGTGATCTTCCAACCCTAGAGGGGAGGAGGGGTGGTGCCCAGGGAGTCTGGCATGTGCATCTTTAGGGGATGACCTAGAAGAAGGAAAGGGAGAATGGAGACTAGGAAGCAGTTAGCAATCAGGGTCATAGATATAATGCATAAAGGATGGTTCTTACCAAAACATAACCTTCCTTACAAATATGTGTGCGTATACATATAGAAGCACTTATAAGCAAATATACATTCTCATTGTTTTCCTCATCTCCTGATAGACCTTAAAAACTTTCAAGACCTGCAGCAGTCCCTAACCAGTACGAGAGCCCCTGGCCATTTTCCAGTTCACCTTTTCTCCCCACTGCAGCCACAGTGAGTTCCCTGGTGCAGGTGGAAATGCAGAGACACCAAAACCCTGACCTCCCCTAAGTCCATCCCACCTGACTCCCCCCCACTCCCTCTACCCTCTCCTATATCTGGACTGCCAAGGACCAAAGGTGGTGCAACAACGCAAAGAAGCATAGGGACACCTGGGCCGTGTAAACCCAGGCTCATTACACACCTTCCTGGGAACCTCAGAATTCCTGAGTGACACTTAAATGGTTGTCCTGATCTAATTAAAGAAAGTAGAATAAAAATGTTTCTTAATAATTTGCAATTGAATGTCACAGCAGCCATCCAAAATAAGACTGGAGAAAGGGGATATGTCAATAAAATGCATTTTTTCAAAGTTGCACAATCACATTTCCCCTAAAGACTACCATAATGCTACTTTATGTTGAATGCCTTTTAAATAACCTAGTTAAGTGTTCATCATTAAGCATGCATTTGCTATGCCTTTACTAACAGAACAGGAACCTTGAACTTGGGGATAAGTTACTAGCCATAGATAACATCCGGCTGGACAACTGTTCCATGGAAGATGCAGTTCAGATCCTCCAGCAGTGTGAAGACCTGGTGAAGCTCAAAATCCGCAAAGATGAAGATAATTCAGGTATTGATCACTGCCACAGTTAAGACTGATTTCTCTAACTGCCCATATGTCACCAAAGATATTAGATCTTGGTGTTTTACATACAACAGCTGGCTAGTGACATTGCAGCAGTGTTTTCTATAGTTAAGAGGGTCTTTAAATTGGGTGTTAAGAGTGTAGTTTGAATTTTAAATAATAGTTTTTTAATGATACAATTAAGATATTTACATTATATAAATGTTACAGCTGTATTAAAATAATTTTTAAAGATGAAAAGTAAATCATTACCTGATACCACCCTAATAGAATAGAAGTAGTCATTTGCTAGTTGATGTTATATTACATAATAATAACTTCAGTGCATGATGTATTTTTTATGTAGCTATATATACATGGTACCACTTTACAATCCTTAACAGCTATTATTTTAATTTACTGCCCATAATTTATTTACCTTTCTTTTCTTCTCACTTAGATTGCTCCCATTTGTTTCATTACTGTAGAGGGCACAATAATGGATATTTTCATGTGTAGATATCTTTATTCAACTTTTCTTCTTTTGAATTACTTCTTTAGGAAATATTCCTAAATAGTAGGATGGCTGAGTCAAAGTAAAAACAGAATTTTTATGATTCTGATGAGTCTTGTGCCATGCTGCTTTCTTAAAGGGCTATATCCATTTTAGTGCTTCCAGTAATGTGTGAATACAGGGGTTCAGTGCTTCTTAAACTTGAGAAGGCCTCAGATCACCTGAAGACCTTGTTAAAACACAGTCCCTGAGCGCTAACCCCAGGTGGGGACTGAGACCATCGTTTCTAGCAAACTTTATTTTGATGCTGCTGTGGCCAAGACTCAGTAGTCTGAGTAGCCCCCTGCAGGTGCCCTTTTATCTGATTTGGATAAGAACCCAACTAATCAAAACAAGAGTCAACTAACATGGAGATTCTGAAAAGTGACATATATCTATAACATAAACATTTAATTAAAAAATGTACCAATCTTATGGGTGAAGCCAACACTTTCTGCTGACTATAGTTATAAATCTTTCAACTTGTTTGCCTAAGTCATACCTATAATACACAGTTTAAGATTTCTAGGTTTGGAGGGGGAGTTGTGTTATTTTGCTTTAATACAGTGAGAATTTAAAGAACTTAAAGCAATCTGAATGCTTACTCCAACTAGATTTTTATCTCCCTAATGTTTTCACGTTTTCCCTCTATTTAATTATTAGTTGATTTTTGCCTAATAATCCCCCTTATTGAATCTTTCCAAAGCATTTGACTTTTTCATAGTTACAATATATTTATATTTCATAGGTTTTATAAGATTCATCAAATTATACAGTTAAAATAACAAGTGAAACCGGCAGAAACAGGCTTGGGAATAAACCTAATAGACTCTAAATGTTAAGCTTTTGACTCAGTTGTATACATATATGGCTCAGACAGTAAAGTGTCTGCCTACAAGGCGGGAGACCCAGGTTCAATCCCCGGGTGGGGAAGATCCTCCGGAGAAGGAAATGGCAACCCACTCCAGTACTCTTGCATGGAAAGTCCCATGGGAGAAGCCTGGTAGGCTACAGTCCATGGAGTCGCAAAGAGTCGGACATGACTGAGCGACTTGACTTCACTTCACTTTAACTCAATTGGTAGCAGAAAAAGAGGTACATGGGGTGCTATTGATACAAAGGGAAACATTGGTCGGTATATTTTACAGAGAGGATGGAGAGTCATAGTGAATCCAGTAAATTGGTTAAAGGGAGATGGTTAAGAGAGTTTCTACTGAATAATTTCATCCCAACCAATAACGAGCAGTTGCCAATGTCCTGCAATCTCCTGGAATCTAATCCTCTAGATCCAGAGTTCAGGGTCACATCAGGCCATGTGTTTGTTATTACCATTCAGAGCCAAAACAAGTTGGTAGTTACATCCATAGTACCACTGCTGCTGCTGCTGCTGCTGCTGCTAAGTCGCTTCAGTCGTGTCCGACTCTGTGCGACCCCATAGACGGTAGCCCACCAGGCTCCCCCATCCCTGGGATTCTCCAGGCAAGAACACTGGAGTGGGTTGCCATTTCCTTCTCCAGTGCATGAAAGTGAGAAGTAAAAGTGAAGTCGCTCAGTCATGTCCGACTCTTAGCTACCCCAAGGACTGCAGCCTAGCAGGCTCCTCCGCCCATGGGATTTTCCAGGCAAGAGTACTGGAGTGGGGTGCCATTGCCTTCTCTGCAGTACCACTGGTGAGGATAATTATATCCAAATATATTTTATAATGAACCTTTAAAAATATGCACAGATTTCTTCTAGTTATTTCACGAGCAACTGATTTTCCTCACCAACTTTTGCATTTCTCTCCTAACAAGCATACTTCAATAGTACTTTTGGGGGAGGATTTGTTTTAAAAGAAGGATAAAGCCTCCACCATCAGGCTGGGTTCTGTCCTAGTGAAGAGGCAAAGCCCTGTGGAGAAACCCATTTCGCATGATTTGCCAAGCTAAGCAGATCTTAGCTACCTTCCTTACAGAGTGCAGAAGCCAAGCCAGAGATGAATATGTATGATGTTTGTGGCTGGCAGTGTTCCCAGTCCCAAAGCCAGGCAGTGCAGACACATGCTGAGAAGTTTCAGAAACAGCTGAGCACTTGGAGAGCCACATCTTACTTCAGTTGCTTCTTTCCTTTGGCTCATTTTTTCCCCCTTTTAGTTCTTTCCCCCTACAATCTTATGCCTAATAACTGTGGTAAGGATCATGCTTGTTAGGTACTTTTTAAAAATTTATAAGTGTTTTCAATTTTTTAAGTCTTAAAATCTTCCATTGAAAACCATTTACCTAACCAAAATAGGACTGTAAATATAGGTGTTAAGAGATATTTACCCAAACCAGATTTTCTCAAGTCAGCATACTGAAACCTATACTCAGACACATTTTTATAACAGACCACTAATTGAACATAATCCTTGATCATTGATTTGGAAGAATTTGAGTGTTTCCATATCCTTTTCCACCATGAGAATACAAGTATAATTTGAGTAACCAAGTTCTTTTTTATTCAGAGCAAAGCAAGGAGGGGATTATTCAGTGCAAAACTTGGATGTTGACTAGTTCAAGGCCGACTACATAGTCATAAAGAGCACACTTTTAAACCAGACCTGTGTTTAAAGTTCAGTTCTACCGCATTTGAGCTGCATGAGTCTGGGCAAGTTACTTAACCTGCCTAAGATTCGGTTGTACTTTCAGTAATATGTGCAAAATAATACCCTCCTCGGGGTGCTGCTGTGGCTTGTTGAGAGAGTTACTGGCACAGTCAGTAGTCAATAACTTGGGACTATTATTATTATTATATTCTGAAATGCTTTTCCCCACATTAGTTCTGATCCTAGGTCAAGATATAAATTAGTGGAAAATAAGCACTATTCATGACAATAGTCACTGATTTTGAAAGTTTGACACTGTGCTTAATCTGAAATTAAGCTGGTGATTTAAATTGTCTCAATATTTGTCTCAATATTTGAATTGTAATCAGAATGGTAATATGCAGTATATATTCTTCACTCTCTAAAATATTACTTATATGAATATTGGACTTTCTATACCAGTAGACTTCCAGAGTCTTCCAGTTCTCTTTTTGCTTATTTCTTTGTCTTGTTTTATTCGGTTGAGCAGAATCTTCGTTGCTGCACGTGGGCTTTCTCTAGGTGCAGTGATCGGGGTACTCTTGGTTGTGCACAGGCTTCTTGTGGTAGTGCCTTCTCTTGCTGCAAAGCACAGGCTCTGGGGCATGGACTTCAGTAGCTGGGGGACAGGGGCTCATTAGTTGTGGCTCCCGGGGAGCCCTAGAGCTCAAGGGTTCCAGTAGTTGTGGTATACAGGCTTTAGTTGCCCACGACATGCGAAATCTTCCCAGAGCAGGGATCAAACACACTTCCCCTGCACTGGCAGGCAGATTTCTATCCACTGTACACCAAGGAAGTCCCCAGTTCTTCCTTAACTGTCTGCTCCTCTCCATCCTTGGTTCTGTCATCAGTTACAGAAAATTTATAATCGTACTTGATATAACTTGGTTTCCTAAACTAGTAATACTGCACTTGAGTTTAACAGATGTTGCTTCAAAATGTAAGTGTGTCTTCTAGCTGCACCAGTTTCATTGCTCTGCCTTGCACTTTACCCAGGGAGATGGCAGAGCTATTTTCAAACACTGTTAAAGTGTTCATTTCTCATTCAGTCATGCCATTGGCATTTATTTAGTGTCTGTAAGGTACTAGGGACTGGCAATCCTTAGGTTAAAAAGGACACAATCTCTGCCCTTAAATCAGTTACCACCTTATAGAGAAACAGAAGAAAATAATTAGCAGTATGATGACTGTTCTAGGTGTGTGTACAAAATGTTAGAGAATATGAAGGCACCCATTTGAGACTGGGGAACTCAAGTACATGCTTCTAGCAATCCTGATCTTGAAGGTATTTGGGACGTGTTATTAAAAATTAACAAGAGGAAGAGTAGGAACCAAAGGAAGTCAGAGAGCATGGCACATCCTAGTAGCAGAAAGTTTGTGTCAGGACTCAGTAGCAGGCGAGGAGACAGATACACTGAAACCAGATCATTACGGTCCTTCCAACCTACAGTTTAAATTTTAAAACAAAAGCAAGATAAAATATTATTCCAAAAAAAATATTATTCCATTAAACACAATTTTTTTTCCACTGGACTACATTTCACTATTAAATGTGGAAAATTTAGCATCCAAATTGAGACACTTTAAATATAAAATGGGCTTCCCGGGTGGCTCACTGGTAAAGAATCCACCTGCTAACATAGGAGTTGTGAATTCAGTACCTGGATCAGCAAGATCCCCTGGAGGAGGAAATGGAAACTCACTCCAGTATTCTTGCCTGGAGAATTCCATACTGAATTTTTCAAGACTTAGTACAAAAAATATAGAATATCTCAGTAATAATTTATTTAGATAGATAGATTATATGTTGAAGAGTACTTTGCTACATTGGTTAATTATTAAGATTAATTTTTTTAAAAAAAAGGAATTTGAATTTTACCCCAGAAGCCAATGGGGAGCTATTAAAAGACAAAAGAGCAGAGGAATGAGGCCATAGTATTTTGTCAGTGACCAGCGGTTGCAATCACTTACTGAAGTATTGAAAATGCGTTTAAGAGAGTCCGGATTAACTCTGTTTCTAGCCCAGGCTGGGGAAAGCTGTAGAATATAATGACTAAGAACACTAGACTGACTTCATAAGTGACAAGCTGGCGAACTTGGGAAAATTAATTTCTCTGAGTATTAGTGTTCTCATCCATAACATCTATTGAATGTCTCCTTCACATGACTGTTCTAGGGATCAAAGGAGGCGATATATTTAAGCACTCAAAAATGTATGGCACTAAGTAAGGCCCAATGAATGCTGACGACCAACAGCCATTATTAGGGTGTTTTAAAATTAATTTTAGCTTTATTTTACAATAGCCAAACTTTTTGAAACACTTGGGAGTGTAGTGCTTCCCCTGCCTATATTCTGTGGCTGCTCTGCCTAGAGGAGCTTTTGCATTTGTCCTCTTTCACTACTACAGAGAATAAATCAAGCAGAGCCGATGGATGGGTGGGCTTCTGCCTGCCAAGACAGGAGACGCAAGAGATACCTGAGTTCGACCCCCGAGTCAGGAAGACTCCCAGAAATAGGAAATGGCAACCCACTCCAGTATTCTTGCCTAGAAAATGTTATGGACAGAGGAGCCTGGCAAGATAGAGTCAATGAGGTCACAAAGACACAGACACAACTGAGCGATGGAACACACACAGAGCCAATGGGTGCTTTTCTGGGTCTGAGCGTTAAAACAATGGCTGTTACCTAATTACCAAGACCTCAAAGATGCAATAACCCCCTTGAAAGAAAATCTATAGCCTTGTCTGCATCTATATCCAAATGTGTATGAAGAGGGGAGAGTTTAGAGCTCTGAGAGCAAAACTGTAAAAAATTTGGGGGAAATTGTAACAAGAAATAGATAGGGGCGTCAAATCCCTCCCAGATAATTTATAAGGGTCTGCTTTGTGTCACTGCCTTTGTGCCAGTCAATTTCCTAGCTGCTAATGATATCTCTCTTGGTGTAAAGCGCCTCACTTCTAACATACAGCATGTTTCTACTGCTACTACTAAGTCGCTTCAGTCGTGTCCGACTCTGTGCGACCCCATAGATGGCAGCCCACCAGGCTCCCCCGTCCCTGGGATTCTCCAGGCAAGAACACTGGAGTGGGTTGCCATTTCCTTCTCCAATGCATGAAAGTAAAAAGTGAAAGTGAAGTCGCTTAGTCGTGTCCGGCTCTTAGCGACCCCATGGACTGCAGCCCACCAGGCTCCTCCATCCGTGGGATTTCCCAGGCAAGAGTACTGGAGTGGGGTGCCATTGCCTTCCCCGACATGTTTCTAGAGACCATAAATCCAGTATTTTCCCTTCACCAGCTGTAATCTGCATAGAGAAACATTTCCAGGCTGCAACTTGTCCTATCCAAAGCAGATGATTTTTTCACATTTCCAAATAGAGTCTTATGCAAATATAGCCTTAGTACCAGTTAAATCTGCCTTTCAAAGATTTTGCCTTTCATTTTTTACTTTTTCAGTTCATCAGTATTAAGCCAGCTAAGTAATTTTTAGCAACTTTTCCCCCATCAAATCTAGATTGAAATAACAGAATGCCCCATCATAAGCAACCAAGAATTATCCTGGCTGTGCAAGGTAGGGCAAGAGGCTGGCTGCAGGAAAAAAACTCCTGATAGATTTTTTTTTAAATACTCTTCCCTTGTTTCTGCTTTATCTCGAAGCAGTGATGGCTTTCAAACTGAAGTCAACATCACAGTCACCCAGAGGACTTGCTAAAATACCGGTGACTGGGTCCCATTCTCTCAGAGTTTCAGATTCCTACAGGTCTGGAAAAAAGCTGAGAATTGGTATTGCTAACAAATTCTCAAATAATGCTGAAATTGCTGGTCCCAAAACTATACTTTGAGAAGCACTGTCATGAGACAGCCTAATTTGGAGACTATAAATGATCACTTACATAAAGAAATTTAGCAGACTCCCCTCATAGTCCAGTGGCTAAAATATGCCTTGCCTTGCAGGGGAGGCAGGTTCAATCCCTGGTTGGGGAACTAAGATCCCACGTGCAGCAGAGCAGCTAAGCTCACGTTCCCTAACTCCTGAGCCCATGTGCTCCAGAGCTCACATGCCACAACTAAGACCAGTCGCAGCCAAATAAACAAACGAAGAAAGAAATTAAAACTCTACTCTTAAACACTCAACGATTCCTTGGAACGTTATTTTGATAAGGCCAGGTCACATGATTACACAACAGTCAGGCAACTGTTGTTCAGTGGCTAAGTCGTGTCCGACTTTTTGTGACCTTAGGGACGCCAGGTTTCCCTGTCCTGGAACAATGTTTATTTTTTCATGTGAATAGCTAAGTTAACCAGCACTATTTATGGAAAAGATTGACCTTTTCTCATTGCATTCAATGGCAATCTTGTCATAATCAGTTGTTTCACAAATGAATCTTTTTTCGGATTTTGTCATTTAATTCTATGATTATTGCTGTTGTTCATGTTATTGCTCAGTCATGTCCAACTCTTTGCAGCACCATGGACTGCAGCATGCCAGGCTTCCCTGTCCATCACCATCTCCTGGAGCTTGCTCAAACTCATATCCATTGAGTTGGTGATGCCATCCAACCATCTCATCCTCTGTCATCCCCTTCTCCTCCTGCCCTAAATCTTTGCCAGCACTAGGGTCTTTTCTAATGAATCGGCTCTTTGTATCAACCAGCCAAAGGATTGGAGCTTCAGCTTCCGCATCAATCCTTCCAATGAATATTCAGAGTTGATTTCCTTTAGGATTTGCTGGTTTGATCTCCTTACAAAGGACTCTCAACATTCTTCTCAAGCACCAAATTCAAAAGCATCAATTCTTCAGCACTCAGCCTTCTTAATGGTCCAGCTCTCCCATCCATAAATGACTACTGGGAAAAGCCAGTACAGGCAGCTGCAGAGGATATTTTTTAAATGCTTCATTTCTCAGGTCTGTCCCCCTCCAAGAAATATAGCCATACTCGATGACATGAATTCCATCATTTTTAGTTGAAGTGAACTTTGATTGACCTGTATATTTATGCATTCCAAAGGCCCTCTCCCAAATCCAAGACTCCTATTTGGCCACATAAGCAGATGCCATGATGAATTCAAGCTAGATAGTGCTCGTTTTGTTAAACAGACGGCACTCAAGAAGCCCGGGAATAACATTGCAGATAAGTAATGCTGCAATTTTGCATCTGTTCCATGGTCCCATTAATTTCCTTAACTAGGGAGCTGAGCAGAACAAACAAGTTGGCTGGCCCCCTTTCACGTCTTTCATTAATAGTGGTAAACCTTCTGTTGTGATATAGAAGCCGTTTATAATATCATTAACATCTGTTTAGCCTCTCTTTGCAACTTCCTGGTGATCCACATTCTTCCTTCTCAGAAAGTTTCTGTTCTGGTTTAACACTCCAGTTGCTCCTTTCTTAGCTGGAACAGCCTCAAGGAGAGAGTATCTTGGAGGGTTTCCACCTCCAAAATGGTCTGAGCATAAATGGCAGTTATCACCCTCTTCGCAAGCTGCAGGGCTGTACAGCTGCCAGTTGGGCCGCTGCCCGAGAAGGCAGATGGATTTGGAAGTGCAGCCTGCAGCTAACTCCAGCAGCTCAGGCTTTATTCTCACTCTTTGAATGAGCTTGATTGCATTTGCATCACCTTGGAGAAGGAAACTTCGGAGCAGCCAGAAGGGTGACTCACAAGGCTAGGAACCTGTAACTGGCTGCTAACAGGCATTTGTCCTTTTGCTCATTTGTTCAGGCACTTACTGGAGTCTCTGTGATGCTAAGCATAGTTCTAGGCTCTGGGCCCATGAAGGCGAAAAATACTTTACACATGCTAGTGTATATGTCAGTCCTAATCTCCCAGCTCAGCCCATCCTTCCTTCCCCTGCTGTGTCCTCTGCGTCTGCGTCCTTATTCCTGTCCTGCCTGTGGGTTCATCTGTAGTGGCTCTCTAGATCAGCACGCACATGTTAACATATGATACTTGGTCTTCTCTTTCAGCTTTCCTTCACTCTGTATGACCAACTCTGGGTCCATCCACGTCTCTACAACCGATTCCTTTCCTTTCTATGGCTAAGTAATATTCCATCACATATATGAACCACATTGTCTTTATCCATTCGTCTGTCAGTGGACATTTAGGTTGCTTCCGTGTGTGAAATAGATGGCTCGTGGGAACCTGCTGTATAGCACAGGTAGCTCAGCTCAGGGCTCTGTGAGGACCTAGATGGGTGGGGAGGTGAGGGTGGGAGGGAAGCACAAGAGAGAGGGGCTATATGTATACATATAGCTAATGCACTTCATTGTACAGCAGAAACTAACACAGCATTGTACAACAATTATATTCCAGTAAAAAAAAAAAATCATGAATTTTTCAAGGTGATCCTATTCTGATGAAGAAGACATGTAGAGAGAGAATTAAAACACAGAGTGGAAAGCATATCCTAGACCATGAATTCCCAATGGGGGCAAAAATTGGTTCTCAGGTAGAAAGGAAAAGAATCTGAACAAAAAAGATATATATATAACTGAATCACTTTGCTATACACCTGAAACTAACATAACATTGTAAATGAGCTATACTCGATTTTTAAAAAACTGGTTTTCAGGGAGCAAAGAATCTTAAATATTACATTACAATGGTGTGTGACCCTCCAAAGCTCAACCTGACCGAACCTTAATCTTTTCTGTTTAATTTCTCTAATTAGGAAGAATTTAAATTCAATTTTTCTTCTCAGTGGGAAAAGAGGAGGCAAAAAAATTTTATAAAGAAGTATGGGAACACTGCAAGAATACTTAAGAGCTGTAGGATCACATGGAAAAGGTCTCTAGTCTCAGCTAAAGAGCCTGGAAGGTTTGCAGAAAGATAAGACAGCTAAGCCTTGTTCTAAAGTGAGGGTAGACAGCTATTAAAAGGAATGAAATAATGCCATTTGCAACAACACGGGATGGACCTAGAGATTGTCATACTGAGTGAAGTAGTCAGGAAAGGAGAAATATCATATGATACCTCTTATATGTGCAATCTAAAAAGAGATGATACTAATGAACTTACTCACAAAACTAAGAGACTCATGGACTTAAGAGAACTAACTTGTGGTTGCTGGGGGTGGAGGGAGGGATGGAAAGAAGGGATAATTGGGGAGTTTGGAATGGACATGTACACACTGCTATGTTTAAAATGGATAGCCAACAAGGACCTACTGTATAGCACATGGAACTCTGTTCAATGTTTGTGGCTGCCTGGATGGGAGGGAAATTTGGGGGAGAATAGATACATGTATATGTATGGTTGAGTCCCTTTGTTGTTCACCTGAAACTGTCATAACATTGTTAATCAGCTATACCCCAATACAAAATAAAAAGCCTAAAAGTTTGTAGAAAGTGAGAATAAAATTCTCCAGAGGAAGGAAGATGTTTGTGCCCAGGGAGTAACATGTGCAACGTTAAAGATGCAAGACAAGTGTTTTTCAAAGGGACCACTGGGGAGAGAATTAGATTGGATTGGAATGGGAAAGGATGGCAGAAGACATAGGGGCTTCAGCCCTGTTCATGCCAAGAGGTTGCATTTTATTCTTCAGTAATCGGGGAACTAATGGAAAGCTTTAAGGAAGAGAGCCACATATTCAGACTTATCGCTTTCAGAATATTCTGAGAAGGAAAAAGAAAGAATTCAGTGTTGACAGGGCTGGTGAAAATAGATGTGGCAGAGAAGGACAAAGACTGGATCTTAAGTAGGAAAACAATTTAGGGAGAAGCCATTGCTATGGCTTGGGCAGAGCTGAGATGGGGCCTCCTCAAGAGCACGTGGCACCCTGCTTGGTAGGCAGGTGGCTCATAGGATCTGGTTGCTGTTGTTGTGTTTAGTCACTAGGTTGTGTCTGACTCTTTGTGACCCTGGGGACTGTAGTCCACCAGGTTCCATTGTCCATAGGATTTTCCAGGCAGGAATACCAGAGTGGATTGTCATTTCCTTCTCCAGGAGATTTTCCTTACCCAGGGTCGAATCAGTGTCTCCTACATTGGCAGGCAGATTCTTTACTGTTGTGCCACCAAAACCTTAATTGGATGGGCCTGCATGGGAGGGGAGTTTCAGGGAGAATGGATATATGTATATGTATGGCTGAGTCCAATTTGTTGTCCATCTGAAACAATCACAACATTTTTAATCAGTTATAATTCAATAGAAAATAAAAAGTTTTTAAAATAAATTAAAAATTAATATGAAAATATATTTTAAAATTAAGACTCTGTATGAACCATCCTACATCACCTAGCATTAATAGCTATTAACTTAGAATCAGTCTTGCTTTAGACCTACTCCCACCCTAATTTCCTCATCCCACCCATACACTGAATTATTTTGCAGAAATTTTATACATCATATCATTGCATGTTGTAAATATTATTAATGCATCCCTAAACAATACTCTTATAAAAGACTTCTAAAATTCATAACTAAGTATCATCACAATAGCAATAATTTTTCCGTTCAGTTGCTCAGTCTTGTCCGACTCTTTGTGACCCCATGGACTGCAGCATGCCAGGCTTCCCTGTCCATCATCAACTCCTGGAGCTTGCTCACACTCATGTCCATTGCATCAGTGATGCCACCCAACCATCTCATCCTCTGTCATCCCCTTCTCCTCCTGCCTTCAGTCTTTCCCAGCATCGAGGTCTTTTCCAATGAGTCGTTTCTTCGCATCAGGTGGCCAAAGTATTGGAGTTTCAGCTTCAGCATCAGTCCTTCCAAAGAATATTCAGGACTGATTTCCTTTAGGATTGATGGGTTGGATCTCCTTTTAGTCCAAGGGACTCTCAAGAGTTTTCTGCAACACCACAGTTCAAAAGCATCAATTCTTCAGTGCTCAGCTTTCTTTATATTCCAACTCTCACATCCATACATGACTACTGGAAAAACCATAGATTTGACTAGCCGGACCTTTGTCAGCAAAGTAATGTCTCAGCTTTTTAATATGCTGTCTAAGTTGATCATAGCTTTTCTTCCAAGAAGCAAGCGTCTTGAATTTCATGGCTGCAGTCACCATCTGCAGTGATTTTGGAGACCCCCAAAAATAAAAGTCTCTCATTGTTTCCATTGTTTACCCCTCTATTTACCATGAAGTGATGGGACCAGATGCCATGATCTTAGATTTTTTAATGCTGAGTTTTAAGCCAGCTTTTTCACTCTCCTCTTTCACCTTCATCAAGAGGCTTCATCAAAAGGCTCTTGAGTTCTTCACTTTCTGCCATGAATGTAGTATCATCTGCATATCTGAAGTTATTGATATTTCTCCCAGCAATCTTGATTCCAACTTGTGCTTCATCCAGCCCAGCATTTCGCATGGTGTACTCTGCATATAAGTTAAATAAGCAGGGTGACAATATACAGCCTTGACGTACTCCTTTCCTGATTTGGAGCCAGTCTTTATTCAATGCTCCTGTCTCCTTGATTTTCATATAAATGGATAGATAAGTTTTTCTAAAAACAGTTGCTCTAAATTAGAATAAAAAAAGATGTATTCATTGCTTTTGGTTGTAATGTTTCTTAAATCTTTCCTTTCAAGTTTTTGTTTCCAAGAGTTTATTTGTTGAATAAATCAGAAATCAGCTACATTCTTGACACTGTCTAAATATAGCATCACATCTTCATTAATATACTGCCATTTTCTTGACTTGCCTCTCATCACTATTTAAACTCGTTGAGTACCCTAATAAGTGCCTTTTGTTATCGAAACACCCTGAAGTGTTCCCCTAAATAAAGTAGCCTGAAACTGTCCTAAACACATTTACTCCTTTCCTGGTGTTATTTTGTCGTCATAGTGATACAAGTTGCAAAACAGTCCAGAAATAACACAGGGCACTCACTGTTACGTGGGTTCAGATAACTGGGTTGCCTGAAGAACAAGCTAACTGGAGTCAGTTTCTCTCCCCGCTCCTAGAGATGGGACTGCACCCAGCTCAGCTTCCTACAGGCCAGCGGTTGGTTTCATCTGGACTGAAGTTTCAGTGGAAACTTCCCACAGATTTCTGGGCTCTGGGCAGCGGGTTCCATGTACTTGGTAACTGGCATTTCCCACAACTCCCGTAAAGAGCTGATGGTCAGATCCAGATTGCTTGGTGCCCATTGACATGCCAGTGTTCATGCTTACCCTATAAGGAAGAAGGGCAGTAAAACGGCCAGGTCTTCCCATCAGAGTGCCTCCTTGGTAGCATTTACTGTACCAAGGTTTACTAATCAAATGACTCATCTAGAATTTTATGCAGAATATAGTTGTGGGCAGAGACTGCAAAGTACGTGTACTCTTCCAGTAATACTCTAATCGTTTATGTAAAACCCAGCTCTGATGGGTAATGATATGTCACAGTGTAGAAAAAGTTAGACTTGTGACTCTGCCTCCGTTTTTGGTTACTCTGTATCCTGGTGTTTCTCTCAGCAGCTGCGTGGCAGGCCATCACCAGCCTACTGACCACAAGTCAAATAGAACCCTGGAAGAAGTGTGTAAACCACCAAATAGAGCTGTTGAAGGCTTGATTTGGAGGATTCTCAGCTGCCAGTATACATTTGAGTCCAGTGTTGGAGATGTTTATACCCTAGATGTTGATTTAAGCATTACAGTGTGGGAGATGGTTTTTATTCTCTACGTATAGAGTTTCTTCTGAGTAGATGGAGCAGTGAGGGAAGTAGAGGTGATGGGTACATCCCCAAACTCCTAAACTGGCCAGAAGTGAAGACAGTACTGGCTGGGAGAGTACACATCGCTTCCTACATTTCTCTACAGACCTTTCTATTTTATATTCATTGTAATTCTTCACTGCACACACAGATAATTGAATTGTTAATTCAAGCTTTTCTATTCCTCCTATTTTAGGGCCTCATATCATAAATGAACAGCTGCTCATTGCAGAAATGTGACTGTGTTAATGCTTCACTGGGATACAGCCTGACTATAAAAGCTGACTATTTTGTTAAAGTATCTACTGAACCATTTCATTGTATCCTTTGGTACAGCAATGAACAACTCCTTAACCATTCACTGCTCCCAGGCCCAAGGAATAAAACAAGAATACTCAGAATGTCTTGTTTCAGCATGTCATCAGCAAATAAAACCCTCTGAATTTTGAGACTTCATATTTGCAACCTTGACACTGTCAAAACACCCAACCATGTTGAAGGTGTCCCATGATATCTTTCAAGCCAAGGCTTTAAGCAGACCATACTCACAAATATTTCTTTCATACTAACATTAAATGGTAAAAATTAGGTCACTACAGTGAAAAGGAAATGGCAGCCCACTCCAGTGTTCTTGCCTGGAGAATCCCAGGGACGGGGGAGCCTGGTGGACTGCCGTCCATGGGGTCGCACAGAGTCAGACACGACTGAAGCGACTTAGCAGCAGCAGCAGTGTGGTAACATGGTATATACTACTGAAATGTTATTTACATGACTCCTAGTCTCAAGAACAGAGGGGAGAAAAATCATTCAAACCTGTATTTGGGGGGAAGAATCTAAAAAAGAATGGATATAAGTTTAACTGAATCACTGCTGTACAACTGAGATGAACATAACATTGTAAATCAGCTGCAACAAACAATTTTTTAAAAACCCTCTGTTTGAATATCTGTGTATTTGTGAATAAGATCCACATTTTAAGACACAATCAATGAAATGATAGATAAGGGGCTGCTGCAGATTTCCAAGCCCCATTTAACCATGCATATATTAAAGTTTGCTCTAACCATGAGTAAAATCAACTTTTCTCTATTGAGAGTTAGCTTGCTTGTAAAGCCTGAAAACAGGAATTGCATGGCCCAATCTCTTTGTTTACTGCATGACTCTCTCCACCCATGTTGCCTCCTTAGCCATGTGTTCAGTGCCTAGATATTTATGACACACTCACAAAACACTAGGCAAGCAGTGTGCAAGGCAGGAACACCATATTAAAAGGCCTGCAATGCCAGCTGGGTAGCTCTCTCACAGGTTTAAAATATTAGGCAGAGAACCCCTTCCTTGACCCTTGATGACAGCCACACCCCTATATTAGAATTTACAGCCAACTAAGGAAATGCTACTTCCCAAAATAATTATTCCTGAGACATAATGCTTTGATGATGATGTTTTGAATTTCTTATTTCTGTATGAAGATATGTGTCTTTTTACTCTGCTTCTTCCAAATAAACCAATTATGATTCATTGGCATTTATTACAGATGAACAAGAAAGTTCCGGAGCAATTATTTACACTGTGGAGCTGAAGCGCTACGGGGGGCCTCTTGGCATCACAATTTCAGGAACTGAAGAGCCGTTTGATCCTATAATCATTTCAAGCCTCACTAAAGGGGGATTAGCTGAAAGGTACCGTTTGAATCAACTGCTACGATTACCTGTGTCTGAAATGGGTTTCCTTCCTCACAGCCGTGTAAACACATGCTTCCCTCTCCTGCTTGTTTATCTGTTGACTTTTTAAAATCGGCACGAAAGATTGATTTTAGAGCTTGAGAACTCTCAGGCAGAGCTCTGACTTGAAGGGCATCTTATAAGCAGTTAAAAAGTGTCCTGGGCTTAGCCTTGATATTAGACTCCAGAAACGTATAAACTGACCACAATCAACTAGAGGTAAATTTATCTTGTGTCCATTTTGAGAGGAGGAGACTAAAGTTTAAGGAGGTTAAAAGGCTTGTCTGATTCAATTCAGCAAATGTTTACAGAGCCTCTGTTACCTGACAGGTACTCAGCTTAGCTGCTGAGAGCATGACTGACATAAGCTTTGTTTTCAAAGATTTCAGACAGCAGTGTAGGGACCTAATGAGATCTTGAAATTTGGATTGCCCATTTGTCCCTTTGGCAGTTGTTTCTGTCTGCATGCATCCCACCACCACCTCTCACACTTATTTCTTTCCAAGACAATGTTGTAGCACATACTTCAAACCCCATAACCAGATCTATCCTCCAGTAACCTAGCTCAGGTGTACACATACGTTGCCCATGCTGACACTTGAAGACAATAGTTTGCAAAATAGAGATGTAGCATCACAGAATTTTGAAGCTGCAAGGCACCTCAGAAATCAGCTCATCCAGCATCCTCATCTGGTAGGTGAGGACACTGCTGCTGTGCTGCTAAGTCGCTTCAGTCATGTCCAACTCTGTGCGACCCCATAGACGGCAGCCCGCTAGGCTCCTCTGTCCCTGGGATTCTCCAGGCAAGAATACTGGAGTGGGTGGCCATTTGGTCTGATGAAATTTTGCATTCTGATGTTGACAGAGACACCTATGACATGGTACCCTGCAGCCATCCCGCTGTCCTAGGTTTCATGTGCTAAGAGAGACAAGAGGAAATGATTAATATGACCTGGTTCAGCAACCTCCTAGTCAAGTGTTCTATGGCTTACAGGATGGCTCTTCCATAAACTGGAGATTTTTTTTGGTCAGGTCTTAGTTGCCAGCCAGGGGTTGAACCCAGGCCACGGCAGTGAAAGTGTGAGTCCTACCACTGGACTGCCAGGGAGCTCCCGGGAGACTCTTTATGAAAGAATGAATTGATTTTTTTTTCTTTTCAGGAAAAAAAATATGTTTCTCAAGAGTAGATGCATCAGTAGACTCGTTAGGCAGCCCCTTATAATCTGTGTGACCCAGTGTCACCAATGATGCCCACCACCCCCAGAGCAGGCTGGGGTCAGGTCACTCAGGCACGAGCAGCCTGTGAGTTGGCTTCCTTCACTCGTGTGTTTAAAGTGAACCAGCACCACAGAGGCTAGCACATGGGATTCCCACTCTATGTCCTTCAGCCCAAGAGATCTGAAAGCTTAAACCTTTCCTAGGGGGACTTCCCTGGTAGTCCAGTGGTTAAGACTTCAAGCTCCAGCTGCAAGGGGGGTTTGATCCCTGATTGGGGAACTAAGATCCCACGTGCCACATGGTGGCCAAAAAATAAAATTAAACCTTTCCTGAGGTTGACTGCTGTGAGTCTGTTCCTTCCCTACCTGTGCTTCCAAACAAAGATAGATACGGTGAACATCAGAATTATAACTTCCAGTCTGCTAGTTCAGAATTGGGTGAGGATGGGAAGAGAAGGGAAAACATTAAAGGTGTCTCTGTTGATCAGTAAATTAATTTTCTTTTTCCACATTTCAAGCAAACGTTAATCCCTTTACATGTGTTTTCCTATTTAGTCCTCAGAGCTTCCCTGTGAGATGATTTTCTCCATTGTAGTGATGAGGAAACTGATACCTAGACAGGTGAAAATAAAGTGCCCAAGTCACACGGCTGGTAGGTGACAGAGTTGCCATCAAACAGATTGATTCCTGGGACCTCTCTGGGAGTTCAGTGGTTAGGACTCTGCACTTTCACTACTGGGGGCACAGTTTCAATCCCTGTGAACTGGCATCTAAGATCCTGCAAGCCACGTGACATGGCCACAGAAAGAAAAAAATGTATTGATTCCTGAGTTCAACCTTTTCAATCCTTGGAATCGCCACCAGGGTCTTTTGTCTAAGCCTTGCTTCCAGTAAGCTGGGACACTGATTGTGTTCAACATTTCTAAGTCTGTAGAAAGAAGGACTGCTCCATGCTAAACATCACTATGTTGATTGACCAATATTGTTTGTTTCCTTGGGATTTTGCAGAGTGTTATCAGCTAACTCCACTTTCTTGGAATTTAAAAAGCACACAAGTCTTTTTAAAAAAAGTAATTAAAACATTTTTTAAAATTTTATTTGAAACTGAAAAGTAATTCACAATGGAAGCAGTCATCTTATAACATTGCCCAGGAGACAGCAAGGAGTGACTTCAAGAGACCCTTGCCAAGTCTTTATTGTTGTGAATATGTGAAGTATGTCGGGGAATTTACATTCAGTAGCATTCAGGGATTATTTCTACCTTTCCTGTTGTTATTTGGTGTTTCAGAACTGGTGCGATCCACATAGGAGACAGAATCCTAGCCATCAACAGCAGCAGCTTAAAAGGGAAGCCTCTGAGTGAAGCCATCCATTTGTTACAGATGGCAGGAGAGACTGTCACCTTGAAAATTAAGAAGCAGACAGATGGTGAGTGGATCAAGGGCCACAATTAAGGATTTCCAGTGCATTTCCTCCCCTAAATTAATGTGTAAATATCTATGTGTGTATTTCTGGGGAAATGACTCTTCAGCCAGGGGGTGTGGCATATCTTTGTATTTATATTTACTCTGATACTTAAGCTCTTTTCCTTAAAGCCCAATCAGCATCAAGTCCCAAGAAATTCCCTGTTGCCAGCCACTTGAGTGACCTGGGAGATGTGGAGGACCCATCTCCAGCGCAGAAGCCAAGCAAACTCAGCGACACATACCCCTCCACTGTGCCCAGCGTGGACAGTGCCGTGGATTCCTGGGATGGCTCTGGAATAGAAAGCAGCTTTGGGAATCAAGGTATGTCCTAGCTGTGGGGAACCAGAGATTTATCATCGGTGAAGCTCATGTTTCTCAAAAATCCACCTTTTGCTCCATGATAAGAATATTTTACTTGTGTCTACATGAATGCAAACATAGCAACCACATTGAATATTGTGGCCTTGAATTTCCTCCTCTTTAATGCTAAACGGTTATGAACATCTAGTCAACACTAGGAGACCCCCGTTAGATCTACTGCTGTCCCAGTGTTCGGTCCAGGGCTTGTTCTTCAAGCATAGATTAATATGGGGCAAACCACACGATATGTTGGATCAATGAAGAGCAGCTGCATTTTCTTACTTTTTCAGCAACCTCTGCACAAAGATGGAATAGAGAATGCTGGAGGCATGCAAGGAGATGAGCCAAAGATTTGTGACCCCATTTATTCCTGCCTCTTCCTGACTTTTCATAGCAACTTGTAGGGGTTTCCTCCAATACTCATCCTTAGAGTTTTCTATACTGTTAATCATAGTATGAAAAGTGAAAGTTGCTCGGTCGTGTCCAACTCTTTGCAACCCCGTGGACTATACAGAATACTGGAATGGGTAGCCATTTCCTTCTCAAGGGGAATCTTCCCAACCCAGGGAATGAACCCAGGTCTCCTGCATTGCAGGCAGATTCTTTACCAGCTGAGCCACGAGGGAAGCCCTAACCACAGTATGTGAAAGTATATAGTAGTTTTTCTTCACAAACCTCATCTTCATGTGATGAAGTGTAACCTGTATGAAAAGTTAAACCTCATAACAGATTCTGAGTCCAACAAGTGTTAGACAGAAGACAGAATATAAACACTTATTTAATTTATTTTTTTAATATTTATGTATTTGTTTGGCTGTGCCGGGTCTTAGTTATGACCCACAGGATCTGTAGTTGCAGCACGTGGAATCTAGTTACCTCCCCAGGGGTTGAACCCTTGCTACTTGCGTTGGGAGCACAGAGTCTTAGCCACTAGACCACCAGGGAAGTCCCTAAAGGCTTCTTTTAAAAATATGTTTCCTTCTCAATGATACTTAGCATCCAAAGAGAAGTGAGTCAAAAACTCTCTGTATTTGTTCTCATCTAAGCTTTGTGTGTGTGTTGTGCTAATCATTCAGTTCTGTCTGACTCTTTGCAACCTTACTGTCTCTCTAATGCTCTGTATAAATTCCAGCCTCTGAATCCCTTTTCTGCTCTAGGTTTAAGTCAAAGAACCAAATAGATAAATGGTTTGGAGAACACATGTGTGGATGAGAGAGTTGCTTTGTAAATTAGCTAACTGCTTCTGAGGAGAATCTGTATCCAGTTTTCCTGGTTCTAGTTTTTTCCTCTCAGCCTACTTCTGCCTATGTCACTTTCTATTAAATCCTTTGAAGGGTGGAGAAGAAAGAAAAGAAATGATATTTCAAAGTTGTCAAGTCATTACTTGTTAGAGATGATATTGGAGTTTGGTGGAAAAAATATTGTGAAGACCCAAAAGAGGATTGGGGCTTTCATTTATCTGGCAAGTAATTTTGCCAAGTCCAGATACCTTGTGAAAAGTTAACTGTGCCACCAAATAACAGATATTACTACTCCTGGTGAGTTCATGAGATCCCAGAGAGCACTCTGGATAAAGGACCCAACTCAAATTCTGTCAGTGTAGACTGAAGTTTATTAATGTGTTTGTCTATTGTTTATTTACTAATATGGAAACTTTTTGTTGCAAAGATTTCAGTGAGCTATTGATTATAAGGAGCTCTGCCCTTAAGTGATGTGTGAGAACTTAGCTACTCTATACTTATACACAATAAGATCAGGCCAAGTTTAAGCATGTGGAATGTAAGGCCTTTCCCTCATTTATAAAAGATGAAGAACCATTTATTATTTAGGAGAGATTCTGAAAATTTGAAATCCTAGATGGGGAATAGTAGTCATCATAATAAGAAATCTGGCATTTATAAATTAAAAATCATTACAGGTTTGAGGAGAGAGAACAGAGATATAGAGAAAATGGCAATTGGAATAGAACTGACATCTTACAAGATGATGAAAAATTAATAATAATACCTTGTATTTGTAAAACACTTTAGAGTTTATAAAGCACTTTTACGTCACTCATTTCAAGTGATTCTCATAAGGAACATGGAAGCTGAAGCCACAGGATTTCGATGTCAGGAGCGAATTTGAAGTCAGCTGGTCTGACACCCGGGGCAGCCCTTGATGGCCTCTGCAGCCTGGCTTCCCGCCGTCACACGGCATGGCTGCAGCGCCTGCAGTGACAGGTTGCTCCCTAACTGCTAAGGCAGCTCTCCCAGCTCCCTGTACCAAGAGCTGACGGCTTGCGTTCTCACTTGCGTTGAGCTGAAATGTGTCAGCATGTAGCTTCAGCCTGTTAGTTCTAGTTCTGCCCTCAAGGTCATTCCGAACTAAAGCCTCCTCCACTTAACAGCCCCTCGACTGCTCAAAGACAACCCTCGTGCCTCTTTTGAACTTTTCCTTCTCTGAGCAAAACAGCCCCGGTTCCTTTCACTGTTCCTCACGTGACTGACTTTTGAACATGTTTATCATCCTGGGAGCCTCTCTTCTGACGGTGTTCAAGTTTAACTCTGTACAAGTGTAGCGCTCAGAAAGGAAAGTCATACTACAGTCTGGCAGTCCAGAGCCACTCAAGTAACTCAAGCCTGTCAGCTTCATCCCTGGAGACTGCAGAACCCATCAGCGTAGTCTCCCTCAGCATAAGAATTCTGGCGATCACTTCCTGTCACTCATTTTTGGGGGGAAGGCCACCCCTTGTAGCATGTGGGATCTTAGTTCCCTGCCCAGCGATCAAAGCTGGGCCCCCGCACTGGGAGTGCAGAGTCTTAACCGCTGGACCACCGGGGAAGCCCCCTGTCTGTTGCTCATCTTGAGCTTGTTGTTTACCGAGATCTCGAAGTCTGTCTTTTCCCCCTTTCCTTGTGATATTGAGCTTAAACCTGATCTCTCCAGATAGTGCTTGTGAAATTGACTTTTTAAGTGACTTAGCAGCAGATAGCAGATAGAAGCAGACCTTTTCCTCCCATGATATATCATATTGTGAGATGTTCTCTCTCCATCCTGTCTGTGCAGCCTCTCGGCAGACCATATCTCAGGAAGACTTTTACCTTCAAGTCTATAATAGTTGTCCATTACCAATAGGATATTGTACCTCCATCACACACATCTTCCTCCACAGGCCAGGAATTCTTTTCTCTGTGGGCACCTTTCTTATTGGTCTCTGCTTCTAGTCCAAAAATGGCAAGCTTGCCACACGCATTCATTCAGCAAATATGTAATGACTGGCATAAGCACGTGATAGGTATACAAGGTTGCACAAAGAGACAGCTTCCTGATTCTTGTGGAAGAAGTTACCCAGCTGAAGGACCAGACAGTTAACAAGTATCAACAGTGTGAATTTTTACTTAGTTAATTAAAAGGGGAAAAGGATGGCGTAATCAAAGCTGGTGGAGAAAGGAGTGAGTTTAAAGAAGTCTCACAGTGGGATGACTGTCAATTCTATTGATGCAGACTGTTTCTGACCTGCCTCTGGGGACCAGCTTCTTTCACACCCCATTCTCTAAGACCCTTATATTCATGTCCTTCTGACTTATCAAGAGCTTATGCTTATGGGCCCCTTATAGCCCTTTATTCTTCCTTCAAACTCTAAGAAAAGCCTATAATTGCTTTCCTTAGAATTTGCAAAGGTCAATCAATACAAGAGGAGACTGACAAAAAGGTGGTACCTGGGCTCTGTCATACTCCTAGATAGCGAGACTCTTGTGATGTCTGTATTTCTTGACACTTAAGTCAGGCAGTCTTATCCTGTTGTACATATTCTTTAGATAGTCTCTCATTTGAGTTCATTTTTTTTAGCTTTAATGAGGTATAATTGACAAAATTATATGTATTTAAGGTATGCAATATGATGACTTGATATCCATGTATATTCTGAAATGATTAGCACCAAGTTCATTATCACATCTATCACCTCACATAGTTCCCGTGTGTGTGCGCGTGTGTGTGCGTGTGTGTGTGTGTGTGTTTGGTGAGAAGGCTTAAGGTTTACTTTCTTTGCATCACATATACAATACAGCACTCTGCCAGTTCTGATCCCCAGAAATTATCCATCTTATAAATGAAACTTTGCATCCTTAAACCCATATCTCTCCATTTCTCCCACCCCACAACCCCTGACAACCACATTCTACTCTTTGTTTCTATGAGTTTGGCTTTATTTTTAGATTTCACAGATAAGTGAGCTCATACAGTATTTGTCTTTTTCTCTCTGGCTTATTTCACTAGCACAATTTCCTCCAGGTTCATCCATGTTGTCGCAAATGGCAGGATTTTCTTCTTTGTCATGGCTAAGGAATTTCCCTTGTATATATACATATATCCCACATTTTATCCATTCATTCATTGGCAGGCACTTTGGTTCTTTCCATATCTTGGCTGTTGTGAATAAGACTTCAATGACATAGGAGTAAAGCCATCTCTTCTATACAGATTCTATTTCCTTCTGATATATACCCAGAAGTGGGATTGTTAGATCCTTTTTGAGATCATTTTGATCATTTGTATTCTCTCAGAAAAAGAAAGCAACTCCATTTCATCCAGTTTTTCAAATGTATTTGCTTATAATTACATAATCTGTCTGGGTCTTGTCATTTTTTCTTGGTTTCTATAATTATATTCCCAATATGGTTCTGTATCCAGTGTATTTGTCCTTTTATTCTTTTTCCCCATGATTATATTGGTAGTGGTTTATTTTTATTTAGCTTTTCTTTTGTACAGGGAACTGGCTCTTGCATTTATTTAATTTCACTCTGATTTTTAAAAAGTAAGTCTTTGCTTTTAATTTGATTAATTATGCTGTTCATCTTAGATTTTGTTCTGCTTATGATTCATTTATCTCCATACTATCTTATAGTTTTCATAAAAGATGATGGTGATTTGTCAGAAAAAAACACCAATATGTACAGTCAGAGAGTCCAACTTTCCTTGAATGTAGTTCAGTTCAGTTCAGTCGCTCAGTCGTGTCCAACTCTTTGCAACCTCATGAATTGCAGCACGCCAGGCCTCCCTGTCCATCGCCAACTCCCAGAGTTCACTCAAACTCATGGCCATTGAATCACTGATGCCATCCAGCAATCTCATCCTCTGTCTTCCCCTCTCCTCCTGCCCCCAGTCCCTCCCAGCATCAGAGTCTTTTCCAATGAGTCAACTCTTTGCATGAGGTGGCCAAAGTACTGGAGTTTCAGCTTTAGCATCATTCCTTCCAAAGAACACCCAGGGCTGATCTCTTACAGAATGGACTGGTTGGATCTCCTTGCAGTCCAAGGGACTCTCAAGAGTCTTCTCCAACACCACAGTTCAAAAGCATCAATTCTTCGGCGCTCAGCTTTCTTCACAGTCCAACTCTCACATCCATACATGACCACTGGAAAAACCATAGCTTTGACTAGACGGACCTTTGTTGGCAAAGTAATGTCTCTGCTTTTGAATATGCAGTCTAGTTAGGGAACACAAAATGGTATGTACAAAGAGTAGCACAGAGCAGGAAACTCAGCAGGATTTTCTCCACTGGGGGAAGAGAAGGGGCATTTTTCTTTTCCATTTGTTTCCTTATCTCTATGAACTCATGTTTCATCTCCTTCAGTGATCTTGCCTTGCCCAGTTTTTCTTGAGCTCTCATGTCTATCATCTCTTGTTTTACAGAGACAAGTATTTTTTAAATTTTGTGATAATATATTTGGTCATATTTATCATTTGCTCCATAACAGTCTTTTTCTCATGAGTATCCTTCATCTGTTATTTCTTTGTTTTTCTATTCCCTCTCTCTTTTTGTAATATTAACTTAGTATATGTCTTATAGTAAGTAAGTAAATGAGTCGCTCAGTCCTGCCCGACTCTTTGCGACCCCATGGACTGTAGCCTACCAGGCTCCTCTGTCCATGGGATTTTCCAGGCAATAGTACTGGAATGTATTGCCATTTCCTTCGCCAGCAGATCTTCCTGACCCAGGGATCGAACCCAGGTCTCCCGCATTGTAGACAGACGCTTTACCGTCTTATAGTAGTTCCCTTTAAATTATTGCTTATCTTTAAATGCAGTGACTTCTTCATGAATTGAAAGTGAAAAGTGAAAGTGAAAGTCATTCACTCGTGTCTGACTCTTTGCAAACCCATGGACTATACAATCCATGGAATTCTCCAGACCATAATACTGGAGTGGGTAGCCTTTCCCTTCTCCAGGGGATCTTCCCAACCCAGGGATCGAACTCAGGCCTCCTACATGAAGGTCTCCTTCATGAATTGGAAGGGTGCAAAATTTACCCCCAGCTCACAGTTCCTGTGATGAGTGCATTCTTTCTCTGCCAGCAGAGGGCAGCACCTTCAGGCCAACCACAATGCAGAATTTCTGTCCGCCACCCTGCCTCACTAAGAGATTGCCTCCTGCAGTCTGTGGCTCGTCTGGAGGTACTCTCAGCCCACCTTCCTGGCTTTTCCTTGGTGCCACGTGGGCTGTAGGGCACTTTCTGCCCACCAGTCATTGCAACCATTCTAGTGTTCCAAACAAAACATTGTTTTGCCTCATGCCGGGGACCCTGCTTTGGAGGACTGGACTTTCTCCAACATCTCTGGACAGGGACTTCCCTGGCAGTACAGTGGTTAGGACTCCATGCTTCCACTGCAGGATTGCGGGTTCAGTCCCTGGTCTGAGAAGTAAGATCCCACATGCTGTGTGTAGTGTGGCCAAAAAAAAAAAAGTTTCTGGTCAGAGATTCTCCTCTTGGCTTCTTAACAGCACCACTCATTTGCCTTTCACTGAGCTTAGTTAAGTTTCCGTATGTATTTACATTGTTTTGCCTCATGCCGGGGACCCTGCTTTGGAGGACTGGACTTTCTCCAACATCTCTGGACAGGGACTTCCCTGGCAGTACAGTGGTTAGGACTCCATGCTTCCACTGCAGGATTGCGGGTTCAGTCCCTGGTCTGAGAAGTAAGATCCCACATGCTGTGTGTAGTGTGGCCAAAAAAAAAAAGTTTCTGGTCAGAGATTCTCCTCTTGGCTTCTTAACAGCACCACTCATTTGCCTTTCACTGAGCTTAGTTAAGTTTCCCTATGTATTATGGTTCAGTATTCTAGGTTTGCTGAAGATAGAGTTTACATTCTGTTATTTGCCATCCATTTTTGTTTTGTGGTGATTTCTAAGAGAAGGTAGAACTATTTTTGCTCTGCCTTTCTAGCATTGGAGAGTGAGCCAGAGTTCACTCCAGTTTCATCTAAACACTTTGAACATTTCTTGGCAAGTGCAATTGCAAATAGTTACACAAATGTATGATTTGATTTTCTCGTTTTTAACAAAATTGGGGCTGTAGGAAATAAATTTGGCAGGAAATTATCTGGCTGACTCTCCTATGCTAAGACTGGCTTCCAAAAATCAAATTAATGGCAGGAGCTACAGTCACAAAATTGTAGAGTTGAAGACTGATCCTCAAAACCATTTTCTGATTTTAAACTTCATGAACAAGAACCAACATTGCTTAGTTCACTTTTCTAAATTAACAGGAATGTGAATTAATAGCTACAAATGGAAGATATTTATCTGCACAGTATTGTGGTATTAAAAACACAGTTGTATAATATTGGAGTGTCCAAACTTTACAAATTTCTCTGAGGTGTAGTTGCACTAAAAATAAAAACTCAGTCGTGTCTGACTCTTTGCAACCCTGTGGACTGTAGCCCACCAGGCTCCTCCGTCCATGGTATTCTCCAGGCAAGAATACTGGAGTGGGTTGAGGGGATCTTCCTGACCCAGGGATCGAACCCAGGTCTCCCACATTGCAGGCAGACGCTTTAACCTCTGAGCCACCAAGGAAGCCCAAAAATAAAAACTATTATACCAAAATTGCATCAACATTCAAAAATACCTACATTTGTGAAGACCTACTTTTCATCATGCAAGTGAATAAAATTAAACTCTTAAAACCCTAAAATTAAACACCTAAAAGTAAACTCTTAATGAAAAAATAACTAGACTGATTTTTTTTGTCTTTTGGCCACACCTCAAGGCATACAAGATCTTGGTTCCTGACCAGGGATCAAACCAGCGCCCTCTGCAGTGAAAGCATGAGTCTTGTCTGCTAGACACAGGAGCCCCTGACCTCCAGGATCTAATGCCTCATGATCTGAGGAGGAGCTAATATAATAATAATAGAAATAAAGTGCACAATAAATAGAATGTGCTTGAATCATCAGGAAACCATCCCTGCCCCCCATCCCATCCATGGAAAAACTATCTTCCATGAAACTGGTCCTTGGTGCCAAAAAGATTGGGGACTGCTGCCCAAATTGAATTTTATACCTTGTGTTAGTTTGCTTGGGCTGCTATAACAAAGCACCACATACTGGTGGCTTAAGCAACAGCAGTTCGTTTTTTTAAGTCCTCGATCAGGTGTTGGCAGGTTTGCTCTCTCCTGGGGCCCCTCTGTCCTTGGTCTGCTGATGGCCACCTTCTTACTGAGCCCTCACATGGCCTTTCCTGTGTGTACGTGCATTCCTGTGTGTGTCCACATTTCCTCATGAGGACTCTCATCCCGTGGGACCATGGTCCCACCCTCAGGATCTCATTTAACCTTACTTACCACTGTAAAGGTCCAATTTGCAAATAAAGTCCCATTAGGGCATCAACTTATAAGTTGGGGGGACACAATTCAGTCCATAACATCCTTCGTATTATGATACAAAGTATAAGACCAGATACGGAAACCTGGATGTGAAAGAAAGAAAGAAGGAAGGCAAAAGGGAGAGGAGGGGAAAAAAAGAAAAATGAAAACGGTTTCCAGTTCTAAATAAAAAGAATAATTACTTAGGAAATACATTCTTAATTACTTCTATCTTTCAATTTTTTAAGCGATTTTGCATTTTAAAACTAGTTTGCAGTATCATACCTGTTAATTTTATGTGCTTACATCATCACTCAATAAAAACAAGGTCTAATTATACTTCTGGCAATTGATTTTTCTGACACCTGGGCTGCCTCATTTATTTTATTCATGTCATGGCTTTTAAGTTTGGCGTCTGGTGTAAAGGTATATTCCTCAGAGCCTATTAACATCTTCTCAGCGATGGAAACCAGCCTGCCTTTACCCAGCCTAATTTCCCGGAGATAGTCTCTTTTAAATTATGCTGTCATCATCTACCTGCATCGGTTAAGGAGTAGATTTACCTACATAGAAAAGAAAACAGGACAGTGTCTAAACCAGATAGAGGATTATTTTTCTCACACTGTTGGAGACAGCGTGGGAAGGCAGGAAGCCCCACAGTGTTATCAGGACCCGGGCATCTTCCCGCTTTCTACTATTTTGACATCTCTTACAGTTATCAAAAATGTGGGGTCCGGCTGCTGACCATTCCAAAGCCAATAAACAGGCCGGGTTGGTGGGAAGGAAAGTTTGCTTTATGTCAGATGCTGGCAACTGGAGGGGGTGAGGATGGACTTCTGTCCAAAGGCTGACTCCCCTCCACTGACAACCAGTGGGACCAGAACTTTTAGGCAGAGGGAGGCTGCTACGTGCAGAAGCGGCACAGTTGGCTCTGACTGTCATCCTCAGATTGGTCATCGCCATCTGACCAGTGTCATCTTGGTTGTTTTAGGTAGTCAGTCTTCAGTTCCAGGGTCAGATTGTTTCCATTTCTTTGAGGCCAGTTCTCAGAATTGTGGCAGCTTATGTCATGGGTATAGTCTGGTTGTCATGTAGTTAGCTTCTTCCACCTGATGGGGGTTTCCATATCTATGTGACAGCTCACAGGATATGGCTCAGAGTGTCATCTATAGCCCTTGAGAAGGAACTAAAGGTCCTTGACTATACAGTCACTTAGTCACATCTGACTCTTTGCGACCCTGTGGACTGCAACATGCCAGGCTTTCCTTTCCTTCACTGTCTCCTGGAGTTTGCTAAAGCTCATGTCTATTGAGTCAGTGATGCCATCCAACCATCTCATCCTCTCTTGTCCCCTGCTCCTCTTGCCCTCAATCTTTCCCAGCATCAGGGTCTTTTCCAGTGAGTTGGCTTTGTGTCAGAGGGCCAAAGTGTTGGAGCTTCAACTGTAGCAGCAAGTCCTTCCAAGGAATATTCAGGGTTGATTTCCTTTAGTATTGACTGATTTGATCTCTCGCTGTCCAAGGGGCTCTCAAGAGTCTTCTCCAGCACCAGAGTTCATTCCAGTAATCATGTACAGATATGAGAGTTGGACCATATTGAAGAATGAGGGCCAAAGGACTGATGCTTAATGACCACATTATATTATGGTTTGGTCTCCTTTGACTGTTTTCCTCTGTTTCTGCACGTTCTCATTTCTCTGATTTAACTTATTCTTTGACTACAGTTTTCCACAGACAAAAGGCAGAGGACATGGGAGTGATGGGGAGGGGTGATGGGGAGGGGTGCACCAAGAACCATAGGTCCTGCTCTGTTTCATTCATCTCCCCATTCACTGCCATTGCCTTTGTTGTTATAAAGCCTTCATCAGGCTTGAAAAAGTTATTTCCTCGATCATCTTACTTTGAATATCTTACCATTCTGTATTACTATCAGTGAGTTTTAGAAAAACTAAATCAATCAGTTCAGTTATTTCAGTCGCTCAGTTGTGTCCGACTCTTTGCCACCCCATGAATCGCAGCACGCCAGGCCTCCCTGTCCATCACCATCTCCTGGAGTTCACTCAGACTCACNTTTCTCTTACCTTGGACGTGGGGTATCTCTTCACGGCTGCTCCAGCAAAGTACAGCTGCTGCTCCTTACCTTGGATGAGAGGTATCTCCTCACTGCCACCCCTCCTGACCTTGAACATGGAGTAGCTCCTTTCAGCCCTCCTGCGCCTGCACAGCCACTGCTCAAACAATGCCACTCTCTAAAAACAAAGAAACCAGAAAGAAAAAGCCTCTTTTTATGATTCCCTGTTTTAGATGATGCCAAAAATCCTTAGTTTAAAACACCAAATTCTTTTCAGTCTAGTCCCCAACTGTTTTATGGATTTCATCTCCTGATAGTCCCTTGCAGTATCTTGTACACTGCATCTTGAATTTTTCACTCTTCTCTAAGCAAGCTTTGGTTTTTAGTACCTTGACAGCACTAGATGTTTCAATGTGAAACAATCCCTGACTTTATCAGTTCTAAATCTGTTGGGAAATAGAAACTGGAGTCAGCAGTGGATTAAAACATCAACTTTTTACTTTTTATTTTTTGGCAAAGTCGGGAGTTGTTAGAAAAGCTGGATTGAACGTACAGCCAGACTCAGGATTCTTATTTCTCTTCCCCACCCCAAGTCTGATGTTGGGACTTTAATAAGGGGGAAGTCAGATCTAAGAGGGCTTCCCTGGTGACTCAGACAGTAAAGAATCTGTTTGCAATGCAGGAGACCCGGGTTCAATCCCTTGGTTGGGAAGATCCCCTTGAGACAGGAATGACTCCCCATTCCTGTATTCTTGCCTGGGAAATCCCATGGACAAGAGTCACAAAGGGTCACTCTTTGTGAGTCACAGGGTCACAGGGTCACAAAGAGTTGGACACAATTGATTGACTAACACTTTCAGTTTTTGGATCTATGAAGCAAACAGTAACCCCAGCTTGTCAGTTGGATTTGACTTAGTTGAGTAGAACTAAAAACCCTGATATCAGAGTGACTTAAATCATAAAGAAATAGGCATTTCAGAGCTAGTATATAACTCCACAGTGTCATGAAGGACCCATGCTCTAAATATTTCTTCTCTAATATGCCGAGCACTTGGTTTCCATCCTTGGGTTCACTCCATGGCCCAAGATAGTTGTTGGGGCTGCAGCTGTTTCATCTACATTCCATCTACATTCCAGGCAGCAGAAAAGAGGGTTGTAAGGAGCCCTTCCAGAAGTTTCATTTACATGTCATTGGCCGGAACTTTTTACATAGTTAAATTAACACTTAACTTCAAGAGAGGCTAGGAAATAAGTCTTTCCCTGAGCACTCCCAAAATATGCACCCTCAAAACTGCTAAAAAGATGAAAAGAAGAGTGGATGTTTGATAGGCAATTAGTCGTCTGCCACAGCCATAGCTGCAGGTTGACCTCCTGCCTCCTTTGAGCTCAGTGAGCTTCAGGAGTGGAACTCAGGTTGACTTACCTCATGGTGCTACAGCAGTGGGAGAGAATGAGTCCGAGGAGAGCCGGAAAGGGCCCAAGGTTACATTCCCAGGGCTCTTTTCCAGAGCTGGGCCAGTTGGGTAAATCGATGCTCATCCTCTGGGGAGGAATAAGTACAGATGGTTAGAGGGACCAGAAGATCCCTGGACTACTGCTCATGCCTTGAGAGTGAAGCAGGCACCCACTGGTGGAACATAAGGCCAGGCAGTGAGGTTTACCGTGAGGGCGCCTCTTCAGTCCTCCTGCTCTGCTTCCCCTGTGCTCCCACTGGTGAATGCCTGCTTAGCCTCTTAAGTCCCAGCTCATATGTCACCGTTCCTTCAGCCCCCTTCATGACCTGCTTTCTGATCCCCAGACAGATCTCTGTTCTTTTCTATCAGTGTGTTCAGATGGAAAGGGTAACACTTCTTACATGCTAATAGAACTCTCACATTCTATCTCTGCCTGTTTCTCTTCCTCTTTCTCCCAAAGCTATACTAAACTGTGCATTTTTTTGAAGACAAGAACCTGGTTTTATTATCTTTGCATTTCAGCTCCTCCTGCAGTAACTGACAAGCCTTAAAGGTGCTGGTGCATGCATGCTGGCTAAGTCACTCCAGTCTGTCCAACTCTTTGCAACCCCATGGACTGTAGACCGCCAGGCTCCTCTGTCCATGGGATTCTCCAGGCAAGAATACTGGAGTGAGTTGCCATGTCCTCCTCCAGGGGATCTTCCTGACCCAGGGATCAAACCCACGCCTCTTATGTCTCCTGCGTTAGCAGGAGAGTTCTTTACCCCTAGCACTACCTGGGAAGCCCCTGGAACATTTACTAAGTCAGAAATTATTTCCTTCTTTCCCTGTTTTATAATGAGACTGAGATCTTGACAAATTGAGTTGCTTAGTAAATAATAAAAGTAATGGACATTAAATGAGGTTTCATTAAAACATCATTGTGTTCCAGGCATGTCCATGAGTGTTTATGTGTGTTATTCTCCTTAATTTTCATATCAACCTGGTGAAGCATGTGTCACTATCCATGTTTTACATGGAGGCGAATTGGCCAAGACTGCAGAGCAAGCAAGTGGCAAAGCTGGGATTTGAACCTGGGTTTTTCTTAATTCATTCTCTGTACTAGCATAGCATGGACCAGACCAGGTCTTCTAAGTTTATGCCCAAGCCCCAAATATTTGAATTGTATATCCCCTTTTCATGCCCTGCTTCGTTGTAACGTGATAGTCCTTTAATAATAGTACTTCTTAAGTCTTCCTTGATATAGACAGACATGCCTTTTTGTGGGGAGGGGCATTTTCCTAGTAATGATGCTTCATATCCGCTCAAGCCCATCCTTACAGTCTTGCTCAAGTCACCAAGAACTACTTACATCAGTCGGAAGAAAAATCAGAAAGTTAATCTGCTCAGTTTAAAACAGGTTGGAATTTCCCCCGGGAGCTGAATGGTCGTTACAGGTTAATGCCTGTCACAGAAGGATGCCCCTGGGAGGACACCACCATTTAGCATTTTGCTCTTAGCAAATTTAAAGCCTTTAGGGGAAGTGAGGTGTGGACTTACTTCCCCTAACTCTTTTTAAGAGATGTCACGTATTTGGGCGGTAGTTTATTTGCTTCAGAAGATGGATAGCCTGCAGAGGGAGCCAGGTGAAATGTAGTATTGCCCCATCACTCCCCTTTAAGAAGAGACTCAAGGGTTCCCATAATTCAACACTTTGGACAGAAAACTGAACATTCATCATGCAAAACTTCTCCCCAGATGTCTAGCCACACTTGCAGTTACCCAAGAAAGAAAATGAGATATGGAACTGTAAATATTGCCTCTGTGCTGAGGACTTCTGATGCTTGGTGTCCTAAAACAGGAGATGCATTGGGTATTTCCATGATGCGGCTGTGGGCTCTCCCCTGTATGGTGGGGGTTAAATCCTCTTGATCAGTTCAGTTCAGTTCAGTTCCGTCACGCAGTCGTGTCCGACTCTTTGCGACCCCATGAATCGCAGCACGCCAGGCCTCCCTGTCCATCACCAACTCCCAGAGTTCACTCAGACTCACGTCCATTGAGTCCATGATGCCATCCAGCCATCTCATCCTTGGTCGTCCCCTTCTCCTCCTGCCTCCAGTCCCTCCAGCATCAGGGTCTTTTCCAGTGAGTCAACTCTTCGCATGAGGTGGCCAAAGTACTGGAGTTTCAGCTTTAGCATCATTCCTTCCAAAGAAATCCCAGGGTTGATCTCCCTCAGAATGGACTGATTGGATCTCCTTGCAGTCCAAGGGACTCTCAAGAGTCTTCTCCAACACCACAGTTCAAAAGCATCAATTCTTCTGTGCTCAGCCTTCTTCACAGTCCAACTCTCACATCCATACATGACCACAGGAAAAACCATAGCCTTGACTAGACGGACCTTAGTCGGCAAAGTAATGTCTCTGCTTTTGAATATACTATCTAGGTTGGTCATAACTTTTCTTCCAAGGAGTAAGCGCCTTTTAATTTCATGGCTGCAGTCACCATCTGCAGTGATTTTGGAGCCCAATAAAACAAAGTCTGACACTGTTTCTACTGTTTCCCCATCTATTTCCCATGAAGTGATGGGGCCAGATGCCATGATCTTCGTTTTCTGAATGTTGAGCTTTAAGCCAACTTTTCCACTCTCCTCTCTCACTTTCAACAAGAGGCTTTTTAGCTCCTCCTCATTATCCTTAGACGTCCCGCTTTCTCTGGGCTCTAACTAATAGTAAGGATAGCATTACAGTACTAAACAAGTAGAGGGAAAGTGAAGGAGGAAGATGAAGCAAAGGAATGGCATGGAGATAGTCATCTTAGGTTGTTGGGTCATTTAAATGAATGTGAAATTGTGGCTCTAGGCCTGTTTGCTAGATGATGTGTTTTAACCACAGTAAGAAATAAGTATTATATTGCAACCCAGGACACACATGTGGGCTTCCCAGGTGGCTCAGGGGTAAAGAATCCACCTGCCAGTGCAGGAAACACAGGAGACGCGAGTTCAATCCCCGGGTCAGGAAGATCCCCTGGAGGAGGAAACAGCAACCCACTCCAGTATTCTTTTCTGGAAAATCCCATGGACAGAGGAGCCTGGCAGGGTACAGTCCATGGGGTCACAGAGAGTCAGACAAGACTTAGCGACTGAACACAGAGCACACACACACACATAAGCAAACACACATGTAATGAGTCAAACCTGATGTGATGTCTGAAGTCACGTATGGTGGTTACAGCACTAACGTAGACTCAGACCTGCCAATGGGCCCCTGCTTTCCCATTTGAAGCCCCCTGAAAATTTTTGAAACTCTGCAGACCCTACCTCACACTTAAAGGTTGTCATCCTAACTTTTCCCTCCCCAAATTATGATACTTAACATCAAAACGTAATTTCTAGTCTGTGGTAAATATGCTTTAAATATATTCTTGTCAAAATATGAAGCCACAGATTTAGCTCAAATTTGTGGGAAATTATATAACCTGATTGTCAAAGCCATTCCTCACTTTCTCATCAAGCTAATCAGACTTAACTCCCTGTCAGAAAGGAAGTCAGTCTTTGTTTTGCAGGCCAGATAAACATCAGAATGTGCGCACCTCCTTACCCTGATAACTGTCCTTCTGAATTCTAATTCTGAGACGCAGGGAGATAGATGGATGAGAGGGGTTAAAAGCTTTGCACTGAGTCGGTGCCTGGTTGAAATAAGGCTCCGCTCCAAGACCTTCCCTCAGGACCAAGCCTTTCCGTAATTATCTATCTCTCCACTGATGGCTGGGAGCTTTTATATCCCAGGGTCAAGCTCGTTCAAAGATTTGATATGGATGAGAAATATGCCTCTCATTTGTAAAGAGGCAGGAAAACAATTGTGAATTGGGAAGTGAGAAGGGAGCCTTGACTGATCTTAGACATCCCCCCTCTACCCCTGGAGCTTTCTCAGAGAGGTTGTTTTAGAAAGACCTGTCTGTGGAATTAGGACTGGAACCCCCGGGAAGGTTTGCAAGTACCAACTAGGTCCTCAAATGAAAATAATAACAGTACCTACCTTCAAAGATAATTATGCAGAATCAATAAGGTGATACAAATAAAGGACTTTCAATCATTTTGTTTGTTTATTTATTTTTGGCTGTGCTGGGTTTTCATTGCTCAAGCTCTTCTCTAGTTGTGGCAAAATAGAGGCTACACTCCAGCTGCGGTGCACAGGCTTCTCATTGTGGTAGCTTTCTTGTTGCAGAGCACAGGCTCTAGGGCAAAGCACAATAGTTATAGCTCTCGGGATCCGTTGCGCCATGGCATGTGGGATCTTCCCAGATCAGGGATCGAACCCACGTCTCCTGCATTGGCAGGTGGATTCTTTACCACTGAGCCACCAGGGAAGCCCCAAGAAAAGGACTTAATGAAGCTCTGGGTGCATAGTTAACACCTGCTCTGGGTTTAGTATCATTGCTGTTGCTGTAGTTAATCGACCCCTCTACTAACAATGCAGATGAAGTAATCCTCAGGCCCATGCCTAACATCTGTGGGCCCCAGCCAGTTTTTCTGTGCTTGATCCACACCCTGCAACCAGCACCCCTTGGCGACTCCTTGGACCTCTGGTGGCAGATTCCACTCCCAGAAAGACAGACTTGGGTAAGAAGCCTTCTTGCACCCTGCAGGTTGGACACAGGGTATCTGGGCAGGCAAGTCAGGGTTCTGACCTGGAGCTTGCTCTAGAAAGGGCTGGATACAGGTTTTGATATATACCCCCTCCGAGCAGATTTCTCAGCTGGACAGGGGAGAGCAGGAGCCCTGTATATAATCAATTGGGATTAGACATGAGTGTGTCCTTAATGTAAGAATTAAGTGTTGCCTTGATGGCCTTAATGATCCCAAATTCAGTTAAAGTCAGACCCCTTGAATAAACAAATGGAAACTACAGAAAAAAGACACGTTACTAGATAATGAATGCCTTGTTTTTTGTTGCAGGCACTGGCTTTCAGGCCTCAGGCTACAACTTCAACACCTATGACTGGAGAAGTCCCAAACCAAGAGGCAGTTTGTCCCCAGTCACTAAGCCTCGAAGCCAGACTTACCCAGATGTGGGACTAAGTAACGAAGAGTGGGACCGGTCCACCGTCAGTGGGTAAGGTTTTCACCAAGTGCTGCCCTGTCCCAACTGCTTCCGGGTCATTTGGGCCAGATGTGAACTTCTGTAATTCCTGTGGCACCTCCTGCTCACGTTGGAAGGATTCATGAAGCCACTGTCCCGTCCATGCTGGCCCCATTGCTGATTCAAAGACTTGAGCCTGCCCAGCAGGAATCTGGGCTCTACCACACACAAGTTTCCCCAAATGAGAACAACAGTAGCACATGGGGAAAATCTACTTCTATGAGCCATGTCCTCACTCTGTGACTGGTTCCCTCTCCTTTCACTTAGAAGGTGGCTTCACACTGTGTGTGTGTGTGTGTGTGTGTGTGTGTGTGTTAGTTGCTCAGTTGTATCCGACTCTTCACGACCCCATGGACTGTAGCCTGCCAGGCTTTTCTGTCCATGGGATTCTCCAGGCAAGAATACTGGAGTGGGTTGCCATTTCCTTCTCCAGGGGATCTTCCCGACTGAGGGATCGAACTCAGATCTCGCACATTGCAGGTGGATTCTTTACCATCTGAGCCACCACAGAAGCCCAGCTTCACATAAAATTACATGAAAAAAAATTTTTTTTTAACTGAGGATTTGAGAAATTTTTTTGCAAACTGAAGACTTAAATACTTTATTAGGAGGACAATACTTCTTCATTAAAATATCTTTTTAAAAAATATAAATTTATTTATTTTAATTGGAGGTTAATTACTTTACAATATTGTACTGGTTTTGCCATACATCAACATGAATCCGCCACAGGTATACACGTGTTCCCCATCCTGAACCCCCCTCCCTCCTCCCTCCCCAATATTTTTAACTGAGAGTCTACTTTAGCAGTGTGCTCCTTACCAAAATATTTTAAGGAAGCTCATAAATCTGATAGCATTTAACTGATCTATATTGATGTTTATAACGAATAGGGAAAATATGTTTCTCTCTCAAGGGAAAGTTTGATTTCTCGTTCCCTTCAGATAGAGTAGCTGAAAGATGTCCCCACCGGTGCCATGCTGACGCAGCTCACTCAGCAATATCTGTGAATTCAGTTAGTAAGACCATGATCCTTCCAGTCTTTGAGACGTTTTGAATTTCCTACAGTGTCTTTCTGTTAGAACTGGCCTGACTTGGAGGCCACAACTGAAAGAAAGCAGATCCAATGAATCTCTATTTTGTGTGTGAGATGAAGGGGAGGGAGATTCTGGATCCAATTATATATATATGCTTCCCAGGTGATGCTAGAGGTAACGAACCCACCTGCCAATGCAGAAGACATAAGAGACGAGGGTTCAGTCCCGGGGTCAGGAAGATCCCCTGGAGGAGGGCGTGGCCACCCACTCTGGTATTCATGCCTAGAGAATCCCATGGACAGAGGAGCCTGGCAGTCTACACCCCATGGGGTCACAAAGAGTTGGACACAACTGAAGCAGTTTAGCACAGCATGACACACATGTGCGCGCGCGTGCGCGCGCGCGCACACACACACACACACACACACACGTATGTATACGGGCTTCCCAAATGGTGCAGTGGTAAAGAATTAGCCTGCAGGAGATTCAGGTTCAATTCCTGTGGTTGGGAAGATCCCTTGGAGAAGAAAATGGCCACCCACTGCAGTATTCTTGCCTGGAGAATCCCATGGACAGAGGAGCCTGGCAGGCTACAGTCCATAGGATTGCAAAGAGTTGGATATGACTGAGTGATTGAACACACACACACACACACATGTATATAAATGGATATATACATACATATCTGGCAAGTTCTTAACCAAGACTGTGCTTTTGGACAGCAGTTTCACAGGGGCTCCCGACAGCACCGAGGCCGAGCAAGAGGAGAACTTCTGGTCCCAAGCACTGGAGGATCTGGAAACCTGCGGACAATCCGGGATTCTGAGAGAACTCGAGGTAGCCTCGGTCCTGCCACTTACTCTTATTGTTTCTACATTCATTTTTTTTGGTCCTTTTGAGTTGGCATTGGTCACACCAGTTCATTTAAAAGCTTTAACCCCTTTCCACAGGAGAAAGCTGACAGGCGTGTGTCTTTGAGAAACATGAATCTCTTGGTAGCTACCCTTTCTGTTTATATTTTTGCTTGTGAAGCTGCCTTCCCTGCCCCCTTGCCTTCCGGACAGTGATTTGATTTTATCCAATGCAGTTTAAAGTATTTCTTTCCCATTTCTGCCCCCACCCTGAGCTTACTGACCTGTGGCTTCTCTGCCATTGCTCCTTGCTAACCCTGACTGTCTCTGTTTGCCACCGGATCGCACAGGCGAGCTCAGTCTCAGCAGTGGCATCTCTCATTCTCTGATTTGCTTTAGAAAGGTTTCTTTGGCATGTTTTCATTTGTACCTGGTAGAGACGTTAATTTGATCGTGAAGAGGAACATAAGAGGAAATTTGATTTTACTTCATTTTGCCCTTAAAGTAGATGACAATGCGGCTGGTAAAAAAGGCCAGTCTGTTTGATCAGCAGCCAAAATATTACAGAGTACATTGCTGTTAATTGCAAATCCTGCCTCTGTGCTAACTTAGTGTGAATTCAAGGACTTACAGAGAGATGGAGTCTAATAGCACAACTCCTGGTGAGTTCTTTAATCAAAGCCGTAAATTTGCTGACAGTATTCACACTTTGGTCTGGGAAGTCCTGGACTGTTTCCTTTTATGTTCTTTTAAATTTTCTGAGCTGTAAAAAGGAAAGTGGCAAAAGTCTCATTTTTATTTTGATGTCGTATGAGGTCCCCAAATCACCATAAGGAATGTGAATGGCCTAACTGGGTGGAACTCTTGCAGTTCTAAAATGATGACTCATCTTTATATTATTTTGCTTCTCAGTTGCATGTGTGGATATTTTATGTGACTCCAATGTTTGTGAATCTGCAAAGAGAATTATAAATAAAAATATTAGTTTGAATTTATAAACATCATGGTATTACCTGGCATGAATTTCAACTTCAGAGCACAGTTAAAGGACCTGGAGATGGATAATCCTACAAAATGTAAATAAATTAAGATGTGAGCAATTGATTCGTTTTCACGCACCTTTCAAAAAATATAGAATGCTTAAGTATCAGGTAGCTTATTTAAACTTTTACCACTTCCTGTATGGAAAATGATCAGCATTGTACCAAATTGAATAAAGATCTCAGTTCACATTTTTTTAACATAGTACTGCTTTTAAAAGCATGTTTTGGCTCTATGCCTTTTGCATTTTTCATTTTGAAATCTCATTTGAAGAACCCATTTTTCTTCTCATAGCCTCTTCTACATTAGGTATTAACAAAGTGAAGATGATGTAAAAAGTAATACAGTCAGGTTATGTTTTCACCCAGAAATTGAGTTACCTGATGAAAACAACATCCATCAGTATAGAATTTATGTTGCAACAGCCAATAGATTTTTTCTAACATCACTTCAGGCAGGTGTAGCCCTTGAAATTATATATCCAGGAAAAAAAATGGGTTGAATTTAATAGTCAAAGAGAAATAACTTTTTCAACTAGAAAGAATGATTGACAAATCCATAAATTAGAGTCTTATTCACACTTTTAGCACAAGGAATATTCACTTATTAGTTTGAATGAACTCTGATCCCTTGATTTCAAGTGCTACTATGCAAAAAATATTATTGGAGCTAGGTTCCTGCATATGAAATTTATATCTAGCATTAAAAGTTAAAGCACACTATAAATGTAACAAATGTAGAAGATTAGCTAAGATAAAAATGATTACAGTTGAAATGAAAATGAAAATTATACTAGTCATTTTCCCCATTGCTAGCAATAATTTAGGTTCAGCTTTAGTGCTGAAAAATGTACAGTTTTAATGAGAGAGAAATTCAAACTACGATTTTAGACAAGTTAATCTCTTTTATCAGTTATTTCTTCTTTAAAATACAAGGATTATAATGACTAATGCTTATATGACACAACACAGAACATGGCACTTAATAAATGCTCAACAGAAATTATTTTTTTGCTACTTCTTTCAGTAATGAATACTGTCTTAAATATTTTTTCCTTAGTATAACATAAGAAGAAGCTTTAACTAAATGTCAAATAGAGAACTTTTGGACATACTCCTTCTAAGCTATATGCATATCAGTTATCTCACTGATGATTTTGAAAATGTATAAATTACAAATTGTACAAAATGAAAATCTGTGGTACATACTCGTGAAGCAAAAACAAGTCTTAAGAAACTAAATAGTTTCTTTTTTTTAGTTTTGTGTTTTAATTTTAATATTCCTGCAGGGATGTCGCTAATTCAGTTGATATTCACTTTAAACAAAGCAATCAATTCATCCTTTGAAAATTTTATCTGAAGACCTTTTGATACTATGTCATTGCTTCCATTAGAACCATTTCTAGATCAGATTATAACTTCTGTTATGGCTAAGGCTTATCAAAGTAGAACAGTTGTCTCCCGTTGTAGTGATTATTTGATTTCCAATGTGCTTCCTGCCAGTATAATGAAAAATGAGTATAAAAAATAAATGTTAACAAAGCAAATAACTAGTCTAAGTAGGTGAAAACAATAGGTGGATGCTCACCACAGCAAGAAAATAATCGTTGAATGCTTTCAGTAACAGCAGATTAAACAAGGAATGATGTATGTGAGTTAAGTACCATGAAACAAAAGGATGTCCCATGTTACCAACAAGCTAGTAATAAAAAGGTTTCAATTAAAGGAAATTTATCTGAAATAAACCATAATGTGGATAAGTCACACTGGATAAATACTAAGCTTTTTTTTATTTACTAAAAAAGCCAATTTTAAATGTTTCAACTTCATACTTGACTGAGAATCAATATAGCCTAGTAGGCAAGAATAAAGGTTTTGGAGACATTAGGATTGCAATCCCAGACTCTTGGGCAAGTTGCTTCATTGATCCAGGCATCCCCTTCCTAAGTGAAATGAGGAGGTATAATAAGTAAAATACTTTATCATACAGAGTTATTGTAAGTATTTAATGGTATTCTACATATACACACACATATATGGTACTTAGCACATATTAACACTCTAACTTCTTTTTTTCAAAATTATCAGTAAGATAACATGTAGTCAAGATATTGGTAAGTTCACATTTTGTTTCTTTTCTACTTATCTGTGTGCCAATACTTGGCTGTCATTTAGAAATCTTGTTAGTGGCATGTATATCGCTGAACACCAGGTGAAGCTTGGAATTATAAAATCCTAGTGAGGTAACAAATAAAAACTCTACTCACTTTGCAGTGTTCCTACTGATCAGTAATTTTAGATGGTGCACTTGGCTCATTTACTACCTATGGGACCTCGGGTAGGTCAGTCTCTTTGTGCCTTAGATTCCTCTCCTGTAAATTAGGAGGAATTACAGCACTTAACTCATAAAGTTGTTAAATGTGTGCATACATTCAAAGGACTCACATTGCACCTCTGTTACCTTTAGCATCAGTATCAATATAAACCACTAGATCATGTTGTAGCCAGTCATATGGCATGTGGAATTTATTTTCAGGCAGATTCACTGATGCTGGTATACCATTATATAACCGTTATATGGAAGAATACAGAGCTGGCTACAGGCATATCTGCAGAATTTTAGCATCCTCCAACCATGAGAAATGTACATTCCCAACATGATATTGTTTTCAAATGCTTTTTTTTTTTTTGTCCCAATGCTGAGACTCAGTCATTTTTGAGAGCTAATCTTGCCATTTGTTGTGTATTATACAGGGACAAAATATTTGAACACTTCCCAATTCACTGGTAAAATTCAAGTCCCATTGCTTTTGGGCAAAGGGTTGATTCCAGTAGCACGTTATATGATTATTCCTTAACCTCTTTGAGGATCTTACACATGGGTCATTTCTAAGAAACAATGACCTACACCAAGTGATGTGGAGATCTAATTCATCTGCTGACTTCCCGGGCTGGCCACGTGGCCAAAGGGAAGACAGTACACCAAAGCTAGGCAGGCAACATTGAGTAGGAGCCCTCGCTTTTGTACAGTGGCCTCATCTCAGCCTGTTGTTACCTGCGGTTGGGGCTGGAGGTGCCATTGCCAATAGGGGCTGCCTGATCTCCAAGAAGAAGTTCTTAGTTCATTTCTGTAAGATATATTGAAGGTTGCCTGATAAATCCCATCTTTAGAGCCCACTCAGTGGAAAGTTTCTGCTTAAAAATGTAGTTTACAGTAAGCAGATGTTAGAGCTCTTCAGTGTGCCTCCAAACTGCCAGGGGTGGTATTTGCTTAAATAAACTCAATGGCTTAAGCACTTAATTGGATTTGTTATGTGCATTGTAAATGTCACTTGCGAAGCATTTTCCCGGACTTTCATGGTGCAGTCTGTACCTCCATTCTCCAGCCTTTGGCTATGCCCTGAAGAGTCTGTTTTTTGACTGAGCAGAAGGAGAAATGTGCTTCATGTTGAGCAGCCAAACCTTCCTCTTACTCGATGGCTTAATTGTTTCTGAAAATTGTCACTGCCGCAGGCAACGATCATGTCGGGGAGCACGATGAGTTTGAATCACGAGGCCCCTTCATCTCGCAGTCAGCTGGGGCGACAGGCCAGCTTCCAGGAACGGAGCAGCTCCCGGCCACACTATAGCCAGACCACTCGCAGCAACACTCTGCCCTCAGATGTGGGCAGGAAATCTGTCACCCTGAGAAAAATGAAGCAGGAAATAAAGGAGATCATGTCCCCAACTCCAGTGGAGCTGCACAAGGTCAGGAAACTCTCTTCTCTTCCCTTGGGGGTTATGTTTCGGAGCCATTCTGCTCAGCACGAGTGCCCTGATTTGAGCACGATCACGACACTCTACTTGGGCTCAGCCGAGGAAAGAAGCCAGAGCTTAAGGGCAGATCATCAGAGATCGATCGTTCTCAAAACATGATCTTTAAGAGGTGATCTCATAAAACAGAGAACATTGGCTTCAAGTAGTGAATTGATCACAAATGTATTTATGGCCAAAATCTTCCTGCAGAAGCTTGAGGTTCTAGTGTCAAGTGGAGCTTCAATGAGTTGATCTGTTATTTCAACTTGATTGGAAGGGGAAAAGATTTTCTAAATGCTGTACACTCCTAGCTACACTAAAAGGGGTTTCTGAGGTGATGTTGTTAGGATTAATCATCAATTACAGACTTCTCAGTAGATGGTAATGTTATTCAAGGAGTATAAACTTCTCTTTGAGATATAATTTAGATCTCCTTGGTCAGGACAAGATAAGGCCTGGTTATGTTTCATCTCTGCTAAGGCAGTTGCCTCACTTTGCTTCATGGATAAAAACACAGTTGCAAACATACTGAATTCAAGTTGCTGGCAGAGTTTAAACAAGGCAGGTGTAGGTGACAGTATCTGTGGAGCCCAGGGCCAACGAAATCAGTGGAAGGAAGATTTCTCTGGTTTTCTTTTGTAGAACTCGCTTTTTGTTGTAGTTAATACATAAAGGAGGTATAGTTAGTGACAGTCTCACTCCATTCTTCTTACAGAGAAGATCTGTAGTTAATAATCTGTTAACTAGAGATAAGTTATTTGTCTTACCCAGAAGAGCAAATAAATGTCAGGTTAAGAAGGGGTAACAGGCCAACGACTCTCCTTTTCCTCTAAAGACTTTAGTCTCCCTCAGTTCAGTTCAGTTCCGTTCAGTCGTTGAGTCGTGTCCGACTCTTTGCGACCCCGTGAATCGCAGCACGCCAGGCCTCCCTGTCCATCACCAACTCATCTCCCTACCTACCTATTGAAAGTAGCTATTTTGCTGCTGACAAAGGACATGGTGAAAGAAAGGATTGTGTGGGAGGTTGGATTCTGAATTCATGTTCCATTCCTGGGTTCATTCTTTCACTACTCATTGATGCATTCATTCAGTACATAGATTGTGCATTTATTTACTTACAGAATGTATTGTAAATCTCCAAGGAGCACATTATCTAATGGGAAGACAGTCCAGGAAATAGTGGGAAGATAGTGGGATTAGTACAATGACAGACACAAGACTAGACTGTCTTTGGAGATGGGGGGCACCCTAACCCACTAAGGGCTTCCCTGTAAAGAATCTGCCTGCAGTGCAAGAGCCCCAGATTCGATCCTGGGTAGGGAAGATCCCCTGGAGAAGGAAATGGCAGCCCACTCCAGTGTTCTTGCCTGGAGAATTCCACAGACGGGGGAACTGTATGGGTTACAGTCCCTGGGGCTGCAGAGTTGGACACGACTGAGTGACTGACACTAACCCCCTACAGAGGAGTGAGAAATGCTTCCTAGACGTAGGTGTTGATTCTGCAGGAAGGTGGAGGATGGGAAAGCATTCCAAAGCACAGAAAGAAACAATACAGAAGGATGTTGCAGATTGCAGTGTACTGAGAAAGTGCAAATATGCCAGCATGACTGGAGCCTTCTGCGTTAAGAGGCATTACAGACTTTACAGAAAAGTCAGACATTTCTGATATTTTAGGGTGGGGACCCAGCTTTAGCCTGTTGCCACAAGTTCATTTATCCAGTTACCCTGAATTGATGTGTCTGTCTGGTAAACATCAGGCTTCACCACCTGTCACATATCCTAATTGGCTAATTGACAAACACCATTAGGAGGCTGTAAGGACTCCCTTGGTGATTAAATTGCAGAAGCTGCACAGTCACTGCTAATTCTGCTTTACCGTGAGGAGAGCTGGCCCCTCCTGATTCTCTCAGTTATTTAGGAACACTGCCTTCCCGTCTTCTCTAAAAGTATGCTGCCCAGGAAAACAAGTGTTCTGGGTAACTCACCTTCCTTTAGCACCAAAGGGAAAGGGTTAACAATGAGTGTCTGCTGTGTGCTGTATTTTTTCTCTTTTTTAGCCCCTCACAATAGCATGTCTTAGCATTTATTTTCCCCATCTACAGGATAGGGAAGGGCTTCCTAGGTGGCTCAGTGGTAAAGAACCCTCCTGCCAATGAAGAAGATTCAATCCCTGGGTCAGGAAGATCCCCTGGAGGAGGAAATGACAACCCACTCTAGAATTCTTGCCTGGAGAATCCCCATGGATAAAGGGCCCTGGCAGGCTACAGTCCGTGGGGCTGCAAAGAGTCAGACATGACTGAGTGATTAAACAACAGGATAGAGAAATAGCAAGTGTAGAAGAGAGCCATTTTTCCTTCTGGAGTGAAGCAGTCTCTTCAAAGGAAGGTTCCTTGGTAGCCCAGCAATGCAAAAGGCTTGTCTCCCCATCCCTCCTGTACTGAAAGCAGTCAGCAAAGATCAAGACAGTAAATTGGCTATGCAAGTTGTTATAGCTGACGTTTTTAAAAAATGTGCTGAAAATAGAGCTCTCTTTTTTAAAAGGCATCATGCACTTAGCACAGTGAGTGGCAGGGATGGACTGGCTGGAACATTTGTGTGGCAGTGTGTGAACTGAGAGGCCACAGACCACAGACTGTGCCAGACCCACTTGGCCTAGCAAACGGGTTGCTGCTTTTTCCCTTCCCTTCTCTCTATAGTGGCACTAAGTGCATTTCCCATGTGGCTTCACTCTTCTTCCAAATTGGTGCCAAACAAAATAAGGTGCTCAGAAGTAGGTGGTGTCCTGGGCATTATAAGACACCCAAAATGAGCTTGTGAAGTGAAACCGTAGCAGAGGAGCCTGCAGCCTGACGGTATGGAGTTGTGGGAGTGGTGGATGCTCACATCTCAGGCACCTTTGTGTGTGTGTGTGTGTGTGTGTGTGAGAGAGAATTCAATTACCCTGATAGTCCATTCACGGTTGCTGCTAAACCCACACTCTAGTTTCGAAACACTTAAAAGGAGAAATGGTGATGAGAAGAGTCACTTTACTCAGAGCAGAGACTGGTAACTGTGTTTGTGTCTTGATTGTGGGCACCCTTTGAACAAAGATTACCTGATACCATGAAAAAGCAAGAGCCTTGTTGATTGAATTGAATTATCTTCCCATTGGGGTGCTTGGACTGTAGCCTGCCAGGCTCCTCTGTCCATGGGATTTCTTAGGCAAGAATGCTGGAGTCCATTGCCATTTCCTTCTCCAAGGGAATCTTCCCAACCCAGGAATCGAACATCAGCTACACTGACAGGCAGAGTCTTTACCTCTGAGCCACTAGGGAAGCCCAAGGTGCTAT
>SJXQ01010079.1:162712-200415 GCA_006408695.1 Aepyceros melampus
GCCAGACTAATGGGGGGGTGGGGTGGGGCGTGTGGAGATGGGGCCAGAGAAAGAGAAAAACATCCCTTCCTCAAGCTGAAAATAACCCGAAGTCAGACTGCATGCATGGCTTGCCCAGTGGAAGGAAGGCTGGTTCTCATTGAGCCCCTTGGGTGGATTTTTCTCCATTGACCTAGTGGAGGAATTTCTAAGCGGCTGCAGAGACCAAAGAGGCTGGGTAGGGTCAATAGCACCACATTCTGAAAGCACACAGTGTTATTTTCCAGTTGCCGTCTTTCTCGGGGCTGTGTGCCACTTGGTGAAAGCTGTCTCCATGAGAACAAGCTGTGGATCTGTCTATGCCCAAGCCAGTACCTTCAAACTCTTACTGTCATTAGAAGCTGCATCAAGAGGATAGGAATGAATGGGCCAGTATCCATCCCCATTTCTGGGGAGAACAAACAAAACACAAAAGCCACACCATCTCCTGATGATGGGTTACTAGCATCGTCCTCATACAAAAAGAATAAAGTGTGGGCTTAATCTTCTGATTTCTTGAGTTTCAACTATTATCTGCCCCTCATTTTCCACCCAGTCCTCCTTGCCAATCCCTTTTCTTCCTTCAGACCTTCTGAAAATGCTGAGCTCAGGTGAGAGGCTACATTTTTTAAAATTTCACAGCATCTACTGCGTCCAAGGGTCTTCCATATCCTAACAAGTCTTCTGTCCTTCATTCCTGAACTCCAAAGACTAGTTATCCTTCCTGACACTTGAGAATAAACATAGAACTCACTTCCCCTTTTGGCCCTGTGGTTGGAGGAGGACATTGGAGCTGGAGTGATGATTTGGTACTTAGGTTGCGGGGGAGGGACAGTGAGGGCATCACAGGGAAGTGATGCTGGTGTCTCTCAGACTTTTTTGGCTGAGACTTTATCCAAAATACATCTTACCTCACAACTCAGTACACACATACACTCACACTTACATATTGGGTTGACCAAAAAGTTTGTTTGGGTTTTTCTGTAAGATCTTATATAAAAATTAACAAACTTTTTGTTCATCCTAATAGGTATTGAATAAATGAATCCAAAAATTGACTGCACAGTATACACTAATATTTTCTGTTTTGTTTATTTTCAAATGCTGTCATATTAAGCTGATTTCAAGACTTATTAATGGGTAGCAACTACAAGTTTAGAGACTCTAGCCTTAGAATATAGTTTGGCATGTGAGCCTCTGATGACATTTACCATCATCACATGGGGTGCCTGTTAAAAAGTGGTTCCTAAGCCCAACCCAGACTTACCTGGTCGGCATTTTCTGGGAGTTGAGGCAAAAAATCAACATTTTAGCAACCTCTTAGTGGATTCTTTTGCACCTGAAGATTGGGAATCACTCCTGTAGGTTTTGCTAGCAGGAGGTGGTTATTCTGTGTAGGGAGATCGAAGGCAACAGCTGAGTGGCTGAGCAAAGAGGAAATATGTTTGCATTGTTAACCCTGGAGCATCTAAATTTTATCTTTAAAATTAATTCTGCTTTGTATCACTATTTTAGCTTATCATAGATTTTTTTTTTCTCTTTGCAGATAAGGAGCTTGTGATCTTAGCTGCAGTTCATTGATAACCCCTCTTTTCCTTCTGAAGCTTAAATATTCTTTAGTGTCTGCTTAATATATTTCTGAGATAAATTCTAGCTTCACTTCTTTTTGCATATTTTAAGGCAAAAAAAATCTTTTTTCTGTAGATTCACATTCAGAGCATTTGGACTTAAAAAAAATCATTTCCTTTTGTCCTGCCGTTTGTGTTTTTCAATAAGATTGTATTCCTTTATTGTATGCAACTGTTTTGTTTTTTACAGAAAGTTTTTTAAAATTATTTTCCAGAATCTATTTATAGCTGCGGAGAAGGCAATGGCACCCCACTCCAGTACTCTTGCCTGGAAAATCCCATGGATGGAGGAGCCTGGTAGGCTTCAGTCCATGGGGTCGCTAAGTCGGACCTGACTGAGCGACTTCACTTTCACCTTTCGCTTTCATGCATTGGAGAAGGAAATGGCAACCCACTCCGTGTTCTTGCCTGGAGAATCCCAGGGACGGGGGAGCCTGGTGGGCTGCCGTCTATGGGGTCACACAGAGTCGGACACGACTGAAGTGACTTAGCAATAGCAATATATAGCTGTGGATGGCTCAACTCCTGAACATTTGAGTCACTCACAAGGAACCCCTTTATTCTTATAGCTGCATTTGCTACCATCAGCTTTTCTCTCAGCCAAGTTCACTTTGCAATTTCAATATATCAGAGTGTTTTGAGAGTGTACTTTTGTTCTTCTTTATATGATAAAGTTGTTTTACTTCTTGGAAGTAGTGTCATTTTGGGTGTTTAGTTCCCACGTCTTTTTCAATATTCTCCTCAAGTCAAGAACAGGCTGAACCCTAGGAGGAAATATGAAATGGAAATATATATATCTTATTTTGAATGTGACTCTTCACCAAATATTTGCAGTCGGTACTCAAGATTAAATGATGAACTGTCAGGCCAAGGTTTGGCCACAACCTGCCACTCATGAGTCACGTCACTTTTCTGAACCTCAGTTTGCTCACTTACCAAGAAAGGGGCTGGATCACTCATTATCACGAGAGAGTTCACAAATAGCAATTCCCAGGTGAAGTCATCTTCAGTCTTACCTCAACTCTGCAGTGACAGAAACCCAGGAAATGAGAGCTCCTCAAAATCCTAGCCTTAAAGATGACTCAGGCAGCCGTCTGATGGCGTTGTACACTGGAATAACACCCTCTTTACAAAGAGAAATGGACATATATTATGTCAGTGTGACAAGCATATTCTCTCCCTGTAAAACCAGGGGCAGCTAACAATCAATGTGGAATTGTAGAATAAGAGTTGGAATTTAGGTTTTACATTTTATGTGAGCAATGACATCCAGCCCTGACAGCCCTTAAAATGGATTTTTTCCATCAGGTTCCCTTGTCTGTAATTCTAAAACATACTTCTCAAAAATGTAAAAAACAAAATTATATACAAATGATTGCCTTGTATGGGGGAAAAAAAGTTTTTTAGCTCATTAATGAGGATGACAGCAGGATAAAAACATTTGTTCAAAGGGAAGATAAAGAAAATAATATATATGTATCAGTCCAAGGAGGGGGAGAAAAAGAATGTCAGAATAAGATTTCCTAGTTAAAATGAAAGCTGCTCAATGACTTACAGTGAAATAAAAGCAAAGCCTTTGAACTTATCTCTTCTAAGGGACAGAACTCTATTTGCATCCTATCTCTTCTCTTCAAGTTGCCATCCGCTTTTACAGAGGCAGAGCTCTGAGCCATAGAAATGCTAAGTCAAGCAGAGCTGCGGTACCTTAGGCTCAGATGACCCTTAGGCGGGCTTGTTAGGCAGTGTTCTCAGTGTGCCTGATTTCCCAGTCTTTGATCTCTCATTTCTGTCAAGGACCCACCACCATCCCTCTTCAGAAATAACTTCCCTTAAGTCTAGCCCTGGCTTGGGGATCATTCTTCTTCTTCTGATGGCTTTGCTTGTCTCTTTTATGATCAAATGCGTTTATTAATAGATTATATTCCGTTATCTACGGAATGTTCACTTGCAAATAATGTGACTCCCTGAGGGTCACTGTGTTTATCTCCAGGCCCTTGGAAAGAAGCCTGCTGAAGCTCTTCCTCCAACATCCTTCTGCTCATTGCATGTCTATTGAGCGTCTGGCAGGGCTGCAGTGAGGATCACATTGATAGGGGTTTAGCCTAGAGCTGCTCTCTTTCTTCCCCTTAGATGAAGCACGAAGTTCATTCTTATTTGAGGACATTTGCAGTGCCAATGACACCCCACTCCAGCACTCTTGCCTGGAAAATCCCATGGACAGAGGAGCCTGGTGGGCCGCAGTCCATGGGGTCACTAAGAGTCGGACATGACTGAACGACTTCACTTTCACTTTTCACTTTCATGCATTGGAGGAGGAAATGGCAACCCACTCCAGTGTTCTTGCCTGGAGAATCCCAGGGACAGGGGAGCCTGGTGGGCTGCCGTCTATGGGGTCACACAGAGTTGGACACGACTGAAGCGACTTAGCAGCAGCAGCAGCAGGCCAAACCACAGCATTCCTTGGAATGAGGAAATTAAACCAGCACTGTAGTGCTCAGTGCAGTGAAAGTTTGGTAGGTTGTAATTCGGCCAACAAAGGTCCATCTAGTCGAAGCTATGGTTTTTCCAGGAGTCATGTATGGATGTGAGTTCAGTTCAGTTCAGTTGCGCAGTCGGGTCCGACTCTTGGCGACCCCAGGCACGCCAGGCCTCCCTGTCCATCACCAACTTCCAGAGTTTACCCAACTTCCAGAGTTTAGCCAAACTCATGTCCATTGAGTCAGCAATGCCATTCAATCATCTCATCCTCTGTCGTCCCCTTCTCCTGCCCTCAATCTTTCCCAGCATCAGGGTCTTTTCCAATGAGTCAGTTCTTCACATCAGGTGGCCAAAGTATTGGAGTCTCAGCTTCAGCGTCAGTGCTTCCAATGAATATTCAGGACTGATCTCCTTCAGAATGGACTGGTTGGATCTCCTTGCAGTCCAAGGGACTCTCAAGAGTCCTCTCCAATACCACAGTTCAAAAGCATCGGCACTCAGCTTTCTTTATAGTCCAACTCTCATATCCATACATGACTACTGGAAAAACCATAGCCTTGACTAAATGGATCTTTGCTAACAAAGTAATGTCTCTGCTTATTAATATGCTGTCTAGGTTGGTCATAATTTTCCTTCCAAGGAATAAGCGTCTTTTAATTTCATGGCTGCAGTCACCATCTGCAGTGATTTTGGAGCCCCCCAAAACAAAGTCAGCCACCGTTTCCACTGTTTCCCCATCTATTTCCCATGAAGTGATGGGACCAGATGCCATGATCTTAGTTTTCTGAATGTGGAATTTTAAGCCAACTTTTTCATTCTCCTCTTTCACCTTCATCAAGAGACTCTTTAGTTCTTCTTCACTTTCTGCCATAAGGGTGGTGTCATCTGCATATCTGAAGTTATTGATATTTCTCCTGGCAATCTTGATTCCAGCCTGTGCTTCTTCCAGCCCAGCATTTCTCATGATGTACTCTGCATGTAAGTTAATAAGCAGGGTGACAATATACAGCCTTGACGTACTCCTTTTCCTATTTGGAGCCAGTCTGTTGTTCCATGTCCAGTTCTAACTGTTGCTTCCTGACCTGCATACAGGTTTCTCAAGAGGCATGTCAGGTAGTCTGGTATTCCCATCTCTTTCAGAATTTTCCACAATTTATTGTGATCCACACAGTCAAAGGCTTTGGCATAGTCGATAAAGCAGAAATAGATGTTTTTCTGGCACTCTCTTGCTTTTTCCATGATCCAGCGGATGTTGACAATTTGATCTCTGGTTCCTCTGCCTTTTCTAAAACCAGCTTGAACATCTGGAATTTTACAGTTCATGTATTGCTGAAGCCTGGCTTGGAGAATTTTGAGCATTCCTTTACTGGTGTGTGAGATGAGTGCAATTGTGCGGTAGTTTGAGCATTCTTTGGCATTGACTTTTTTGGGATTGGAGTGAAAACTGACCTTTTCCAGGCCTCTGGCCACTGCTGAGAGTTGGACTATAAAGAAAGCTGAGCCGAAGAATTGATGCTTTTGAACCATGGTGTTGGAGAAGACTCTTGAGGGTCCCTTGGACTGCAAGGAGATCCATCTTTTAGGATGGATCCATCCATTCCTTTAGGATGGATCCTAGGAGTCCATCCTAAAGGAAATCAGTCCTGAATATTCACTGGAAGCACTGATGCTGAAACTGAAACTCCAATACTTTGGCCACCTGATGTGAAGAACTGACTCATTAGAAAAGACCCTGACTCTGGGAAAGATTGAGGCAGGAGGAGAAGAGGATGACAGAGGATGAGATGGTTGAATGGCATTACGGACTCAATGGACATAAGTTTGAGTAAACTCTGGAAGTTGGTGATGGACAGGGAGGCCTGGTGTGCTGCACTCCATGGGGTCTCAAAGAGTGAGACACGACTGAACTACTGAACTGAACTGAACTGAATGAATTGCTTTTTAGATGCACTTAAGGGTGAGAGTTGATTGCCAGTGGAGCCAGCCCTGTGATTAGAGGTTTGGAGGTTCAGTCCCACCGCTGACCTCCAGGGAGAGAGTTTGCAGGTGAAATCAGTCACCAATGGCCAGTGGCTTAAACAGTCATTCCTGTGTAGTGAAGCCTCTGTAAAGCCCCAAAAGGATGGGCCTCCAGGAGCGTCCAGGTTGGCGAGCACATGGGATGTAGGGATGGGGTTGAGGAGGGTTGCGATCAGAGCCTGAAGAGAACATAGAGGTTCCACAACCTTTCCACAAAACCTGCCCCAAAGTATCTCTTCCATCTGGCGTTCCTGAATTATGCCATTTTGTAATAAACTGGTGATCTGGTAAGTTCTGTGAGCCACTCTGGTAGATTACTCAAACCCAAGGAGGAGGCTGCTGGAACCTCTGAGATACAGCCAGTTGGGCAAAGACACCAATGGCCAGTGGCTTAAACAGTCATTCCTGTGTAGTGAAGCCTCTGTAAAGCCCCAAAAGGATGGGCCTCCAGGAGCGTCCAGGTTGGCGAGCACATGGGATGTAGGGATGGGGTTGAGGAGGGTTGCGATCAGAGCCTGAAGAGAACATAGAGGTTCCACAACCTTTCCACAAAACCTGCCCCAAAGTATCTCTTCCATCTGGCGTTCCTGAATTATGCCATTTTGTAATAAACTGGTGATCTGGTAAGTTCTGTGAGCCACTCTGGTAGATTACTCAAACCCAAGGAGGAGGCTGCTGGAACCTCTGAGATACAGCCAGTTGGGCAAAGGTATGAGTGACAATCTGGGTCTGAAGACCATTGTCTGAAATGGTGGGGCAGGGGTCGGGTAATGCTGTAGGATGGAACCCTTAACCTGTGGGATCTGACATGGCCTCTGTGTGGATAATTTCAGAATTGAGTTGAACTGTAGGACAACCATCTAATGTTGCAGAGTTATTTGGTGGTATGGGGAACTCCCTATCCTCAATATACGCAACGACATTTTGCCCACATGGGTCTGTAGGTTATGGAGGTCGGTGAGCTGCTGGTGGAACTGAGAACTGGGAGCTTGAGTCAAGAGCTGGAGGGGAGCCAAGCCAGAGTGCACCTAGGAGCCAGAGAGCCGGGGCAGGTGTGGGAAGGCCAGCAGGCTGTCCTGAGTTGACATGCTGGAATGGTCTTTGGTCAAGCTGGGCTGACTTGGTGCTGGCTGGGCAAGTGGGAAGGCCCACGGGCAGAGCTGATGGTAACTAACTAGAAAATCCATACTTTATTATTTTCTTCCAGCCCCACTGGTAGTATAGGATTGTCCTCAAAGTCAATTTATGCCTTGAATTGTCAAGTTTAAAGGAACAGAGCTACCCCAGTGGTATCTGGAAGAATAAACCCAAGTACCTGGTGGTTTGTGGGCAAACTGGAACCGTCTCTGAAGTAGGTGTTGGTTTAGTCCTTAAAGGCCATCAAGGAAAGGGCTGAGCCACAGGAGGCTGCCAGGGCATAGAAACTGCTTCTGGGGTGGCTATCACTCACCATGACACGGTCAAGACACTAGACACACTGGCCCTTAAAATCCAAGTGCAGAGACCTGGCTCTGCTGCTAAGGCTTTTCATGGGACTCAAAACTGAAAACACAAGCATTAAGTTTCTGATCTTTGCCTCGAGGACATTATTCAGACCTGCGGATGAACTTGCTTAGAAATACCAATGAAAGCTCAACTTGAATTATGGTGAAGTCCTGCACCTCCTGTTAAGGCTTCTGTTCTCAGGAGGGTTAGAGGCAGTTGCAGCATGTGTTGATAAGTGGTTAAAATTGAAGTGAGTTTTGTAGAACTGTATCCTTACCCAGAATGTTGTTTCAAGAGGCTCGTTGGCCCTTTGGGAACAGAAAAATCTAGCATTGTGTTCATAATCCAGATTCCCTCAAGGCAGCCTGGCACAGAATAGAGACTTTACAAGAAAAATCTTGATTTTCTTGGGTGAGGGTGGAGCACGAAGAGCTGGAGTGTGAAGAGCCAGGGCAGCTGGAAGCAGTTTGCACAGATGCTGGGGGAAAACCACAGAAGAGCTCTGATGAGAAGAAATACAGCAGACGTGATAAACTATTCATCTTTAGTTTGTTGGGTAGTTGGAAATGGATAAAAAGTGCCTGACCAGCTAGGAGAGTATGTGTCAAAAGAAAAAAAATCGTGATTCAGTGGAAGGAACACAGCAGATGAGGTCAGATACTCTAATACTGAAATCCTCAGGCTTACTGTATTCCACCTGGACAAGTCCATTCATCCAGTTCAAAGGTTAGTGTCCTCGTTAGTGGGAAAGGCATGCTTCTGCCACACAGGAGCACTACAATGCTCTAAGAGTTGCTGGGAGATCAAAGCAATCATATATTGGAAAGTGCCTGATTAAGGGGTTCATCTGTTGGGGGCTGGAAATGCAACTTAAACCTTGCAATCCTTAGAATTATTTTTGGACAGGAAATACATCAGAAGTAACCGCTACCCATCTGCAACTAAGCAGGAGAGCAGCAGCCACATGGCACAATTTATTGGAGCTGATTTTGAGACCAGCCAGCTGTGTGTCCTATTTCTGTGAATTATTGATTACTGGAGTCTTACGTCTGTATCATTTTAAAGCTTCATTTTGTTGCTTGCTACTTCTAAGAGAATCGTAGAACTGGCTATTAAAATTCCGTCTCCTCTAACCTTAGGAAATCTTTCTAGAGAAACAGATGACTTTCATATTCAAACCATATATTAGTCTCTCATCCTGAGGAGTTTGCCATAGAGATACATCAAGTTTAAGGTTCAGGAGAGCCAAGCCTCTTAGCCAGCAACTGTGACTTTACAGTTAATGAGCTAATCTGCTAACCTGGCACTAGTCGACATCCATCTCTACTGTTGTGGTTAGTGTATCCCCACTGCCTGGTGTAGGCAGTGTTTAGTGACACTTACCTTTTTGCCCCTTCTGGGTTCGATACTGTGGAGCAAACACCTGAGACTCACAGGCCAGTTGAGCAATGAAGAACTTTACTATTATTCTAGGTCTGCAACAAATGTTTCCCCCTTGCAGGGATTCCAGTTCACTGTGTTGAGAAACATGTCTCAGAGCTAAGACTGAAGTGGGCTTCCTAATGTCCATTGCAAACATAGGCTTTGTGACTCTCATAGTCAGATATGAATGAAGAGTGTAGCTAGGCTTGCAGAGAAAACGCCAGCCCACTCAGCAACCAGCCAGAGGTCCACAGGACTGCCCTCCAAGCCTATACTGAATTACTAATGCAACAGAGATAACTAAGATGTGCCACCATCCCCCGCAGGTGTGCTGCTTGTCAGTGGAGAGACCATGACTCGGAACAAAAGTGGAAAGGGAGCAGAAGGACGAGAGATCCCAGAGACAGAGCCAAAGAGGGGTGCAAAAGCTGGGACCTTGGGTAGAGACGTTTCATACACTAGTAAACAGAGTCCCAAGAGTAACAGACTGTCATCAAGCATGTTAGCTGTTTGTCACCTCCACCCCCACCTCCTTCGAACCCATCTCCCCCTGTTCCTCCCCTTCCTACCTTCGATGAAAGAACATGAAAATGGAAGGGACTAGAAATAAACCTGAAGTGTTTCCTCCACTCGAGGCAGGAAATATCCATGGAGAGTCTATGAGGTGCGTGTGTGTTCAGTTGCTTCAGTCGTGTCTGACTCTTGGTGATCCTATGGACTGTAGCCTACCAGGCTCTTCTGTCCATGGGATTCTCCAGGAAGGAATACCAGAGTGGGTTGCCATGCCCTCCTCCAGGGGATCTTCCCTACAAAGGGACTGAACCCCTGACTCCTGCATTGCAGGTGGATTCTTTATTGCTGAGCCACCAGGAAGCTCGAGTCTATGATCATTTCAGTTCATCATGCAGTCATGGCTGACTCTTTGTGACCCCATAGACTGCAGCATGCCAGGCTTCCCTGTCCATCACCAACTCCTGGAGCTTGCTCAAACTCCATTGTTTGAGTTTGCTCAAACTCAGTGGACTCCATGTCCATTGAGTCAGTGATGCCATCCAACCATCTCATCCTCTGTTGTCCCCTTCTCCTTATGGTCTCAATCTTTCCCAGCATCAGGGTCTTTTCCAGTGAGTCATTTCTTCACAAAACATGGCCAAAGTAGTGGAGTTTCAGCTTCAGCATCAGTCCTTCCAATGAATATTCAGGACTTATTTCTTTAAGGATTGACTGGTTTGACGTCCTTGCAGTTCAAGGGACTCTCAAGAGTCTTCTCCAACAACACAGTTCAAGAGCATCAATTCTTCGGCACTCAGCTTTCTTTACAGTCCAACTCTCACATCCATATGTGACTACTGGGAAAAACCATAGCCTTGACTATACAAACCTTTGTTGATAAAATAATGTCTCTGCTTTTAAATATCTGTCTAGGTTAGTCATAGCTTTTCTTCAAAGGAGCAAGCGTCTTTTAATTTCATGGCTGCAGTCACCATCTGCAGTGATTTTGGAGCCCTCCAAAATAAAGTCTGTCACTGTTTCCATTGTTTCTCCATCTATTTGTCATGAAGTGATGGGACTGGATGCCATGATCTTCATTTTTTTAATGTTGTTTTAAGCCAGCTTTTTCATTCTCCTCTTTCACCTTCATCAAGCGACTCTTTAGTTCTTCTTTGCTTTCTGCCATAAGGGTAGTGTCATCTGCATATCTGAGATTATTGATATTTCTCCTGGCAATCTTGATACCAGCTTGTGGTTCAGCCAGCCAGCATTTCGCATGAGGTACTCTGCATATAAGTTAAATAAGCAGGGTGACAGTATACAGCCTTGATGTACTCCTTTCTCAATTTGGAACCAGCCTGTTGTTCCATGTCTGATGTTCTAACTGTTGCTTCTATTAGTCTGTGATATCTTGTGCCAAAAAGCAGAGAAGTTATCAGAGCAAGTCGGTCATATCATGATATCAACACAACATCAACATGAAGGACTCCACTTGGCCAAAAATGAGGAAACTTGAGCTTGCAAAAGAATGTTGCAGTTGATTGTAACACATTATATATAAAAAGACCCATAGATTCATATTGATAATGTACTTTTAAAAGGTCATTCCCCTCCCCACTGGAAAACTCCTTGGGACACCACTGGAAATATTTAGTCCACTAATTCTCTATTTTAAAAATGAAAGAATTGGCATTCATTTTGCCTTTCTTGTACAAACTGTATGATCTACTCCACAAACTTGGTAGAAAAAGTAGCATCCAGTTTGCTTTTTAATCTACTCACACAAGTCCCACAGCCTTATTATCAAGAAGTCCTGCATCTCAAGTTGGAGAACCCTACATTCCACCCTGGAGCTTCCCAGATGGTGCTCATAGTAAAGCACCCGCCTACCAGTGCAGGAGACTTAAGAGATGCAGGTTCATCCTTGGGACACCACTGGAAATATTTAGTCCACTAATTCTCTATTTTAAAAATGAAAGAATTGGCATTCATTTTGCCTTTCTTGTACAAACTGTATGATCTACTCCACAAACTTGGTAGAAAAAGTAGCATCCAGTTTGCTTTTTAATCTACTCACACAAGTCCCACAGCCTTATTATCAAGAAGTCCTGCATCTCAAGTTGGAGAACCCTACATTCCACCCTGGAGCTTCCCAGATGGTGCTCATAGTAAAGCACCCGCCTACCAGTGCAGGAGACTTAAGAGATGCAGGTTCAGTCCGTGGATGGGGAAGATCCCCTGGAGGAGGGCATGGCAACCCACTCCAGTATTCTTGCCTGGAGAATCCCATGGTCAGAGGAGCCTAGTGGGCTACGGGCCATGAGGGTGCAGAGAGTCAGACACGACTGAAGCGACTTAGCACACACATCCCTCCCTACTCCCTGTACAAGACTGGGGCTTCCTCGGCTCAAAGGGAGGGCAGGCAGCCCTGGCTCCAATGTCACAGGTCACATGATGTCACTGTGGAGCTCTGTCCTGCCCAGTCCCAGCCACCCTGCCGCTTTTTGCCTTTGCTCATTTCCAGCATGGGCCTGAGGCCACGGAGGCAGGGTGTGGCCTGACCCTCAGAACTGAATCCCTCTCCGCTCACATACACAGCACATCATGGCCAGTTCTGACTAGTTTCCAAACTCAACCACAAGGTATGTCAGAACCAGTCACTTCATCTATTCATCAAAATATTAGCTCTACAATGTAGCAGGTACCATTTAAGGAGTTTGGGATATATCAGTGAATAAAACAAAGATCCTTGGCCCCCTCAAGAAACTTGGGGAGTGAACATCTCCCACATCTCCCTTCAGGCCTTTATCTGATCCCAGGTTACCAACAAAGACATATCCTCCCCTCCTGATGACTTTCGCTTTGGGTGAGAGGATGCTCTCTCATTCATGGATGCTCTCTCATTCATGGATTCATTCTGTCCCCATGGATCATCTGACCCACTCCTGTATTCTTGCCTGGGAAATCCCACAGACAGAGCAGCCTCAAGGGCTACAGTCCATGGGGTCACAAGAGTCAGGACACGACTTGGCAACTGAGCACGCATGCATCATTAAGGTACGTGTCAAATGTGGGGACTGAATTTTGCTAACACACTCGTGCACCTCTTCTATAGTCAGGTAGGACTTTCTGATTGTGTAAGTGAGTGCCACGAAAGTGATCTTTCCACATATATCAGGTTATTTCAGGTCTTAAAACTTCACATGCACTACTTCATTTGAAATTGTGTTTCTCACCCATCTAGCACATCGTAAGGTCCAGGTGAACCTTACGATGTGCTAGGTACTATTTGAAGGACTGAGGATATAGCAGTGAAAAAAAGATATAGCAATAAAGCATAGCCATCATGAGTTTACCGTCCAGTGATGATATCTGACTTGACCCTAACAATCCTGCAAGATGGGTAAGAAACACAATGTTAAATGAAGTAGTATTAATCCCCTCATTTCCTTTTCAGAACATGTAATAGCCCCTCTGGTGTGCGAAGTACCACGGAGAGCAGATTTCAGTGTGCTCAGAACTTGGCAGACGGCAGTTCAGAGTGGGGTTCAAGACACTGCATTTTCACACCATTCTGAGAGATGGCAATGCAGCTGTTCAGGACCAATCACCCTTTAACTGGCAAGACAGGGCTTTTTTTTTTTCTCATAAAGCAAAGATGTAACAAAATTCTTGTCCCTTTCCTTCTAGTGTATTGTGGGAAATAGGCAGGTGGGGTGAGATGTGCTATACCCTGTTTCATAGGACCTAAGATACCTCTGCCTATAAAACACAGCCTGATTTCAGAGAACTGAAAACATGAAGGAAAAAAAAAAACCAGTACATCTTAGAATCTATGAAATAAGGCACTTGAGTGGCATTAGAATATAATAGTTGAGTGACTGGAGTCAGACAGACGTGCCCCCACTATTCAGTACCTCTGTGACTGTGGGCGAGCTTGAATTTCCTCACCTCCAATATGGCGGAAACCACCGAGGCTGCCTGGTGATTAGACTTGACCCTGCCAGCCTGATATTTTAGTTCTCTGCCCAGTGACATAAAAATCCACAAATGACCACTTTGTATTTCCTTCAGCATTCCATACCTCTCTGAAGTGAAATAACTGGGTATAGAATAATAATACTCTCCTGCTTGGAGAGTATTAATCTTCACATTTTGCCCTATATAGCTCTAAATTGTTTTACTCCTCTGCAAGAATGTATTTCAGGTATGATGTGTGTTAAATATACATTTTAAAATGTGCTCATTCGCTCAGGCGTGCCAAACTCTTTGCAATCCCATGGACTGTAGCCCATCTGACTGTTCTGTTCATGAAATTTTTCAGACAAGACGCCTGGAGTGGGTTGCTATTTCCTCTTCCAGGGCATTTTAAAATAATCAGAGTTAAAAAGCAAACCCCAATCATTGCTTGATATATGCATTGGTTGTTCAGAGGATGTGCAACAAACCTTACTTAAAAAAGCAGTCACACTGTTAAATGAGTGTGACTTGCTGAGCACATTGGCTGGTGTCCAGCACAGTGAGTCTCAGTGGACATGACACAGGAATGCATTTCCCTCTGGAAAGCAACCTTTCTCTCTCTGCCCCTCTCTCTTGCTGCTGTTTCTCAGCACTTGGAACCGTGCTCAGAACTTGGAAAGACTCAGTACACATTTAATGAACGTGTGAACCTCAAACTATCTCTTGTGGGTGGTCAGAAGGAGGCCTGGGGGTTGGGGAAAACTTTAGCTGGTGGCACTGGCCTTAATGCAGAGAGAACAGGCTGAAGCCCATAGCTGAGAAGAGTGAATGGCTGGAATTGCGAAACCAAACCCAAGCCCAAGAAAGGGAGTGAGGGAGCTACTCAAGCCGGGCCCCAGGGGAGGGTGTTCCTTAAAGGAGTACTTCTAGGTCTTCTAAGACTTCTTTAAAAAATGAACTGTAGTTCACTTACCATGTTTCAAGTGTACAGCCAGCTGATTCAGTTATATGTATATACACAGATATATATATTCTCTTTCAGATTCTTTTCCATTATAGGTTACTATAAAATATTGAATGTAATTTCTGTGCTATAAAATAGGTCCTTGTTGTTGATCTATTTTATATGTAGTAATATGTATCTGTTAATCCCAAACTCCTAATCTATCACCTCTTCTCACAGTGACTTCCCCTTTGGTAGCCACACCTTTGTTTTCTATGTCTGTGAGTCTTATCTGTTTCGTAAATAAGTTCATTTGTATCAGTTTTATTTAGATTCCACATTAAGTGCTATCACATGGTATTTGTTTTTTTCTGTCTGACTTAATATGATAATCTCTAGGTCCATCCATATTGCTACAAATGGCATTATTTCACTCATTTTAATGGCTGAGTGATATTCATTGTATATATGTGCCACTTCTTTATCCATTCATCTTTTAACAGACATTGAGATTGCTCCCATGTCTTGGCCATTGTAGTGCTCCTGTGAACTCTGGGGTGCGTGTATCTTTTAGAATTATAGCTTTGTCCAGATACATGCCTAGGAGTAGGCATGGTAATTCTGTGTTTAGTTTTCTGAGGAAACTCCATAGTGTTTTCCAGCTTTTGTTATGTGCAGACTTTTTGATCATGGCCATCCTGACTGGTGTGAGGCGATACCTCATTGTAGCTTCAATTTGCATTTCTCTAAAAAGAAACAATATTGAACTTCTTTTCAGGTGCCTGTAGGCCATCTGTATATTGTCTTTGGAGAAATGTCTATTTAGGTTTTCTGCCTGTTTTTTGATTGGGTTGTTTCTTTTTGATATTGAGCTCTATAAGCTGTTTATATATTTTGGAAATTAATCTCTTTTTGGTTGCATTGTTTGCAAATACTTTCTCCTGTAGGTTTTCTTCTCATTTTGTTTATAGTTTCCTGTATTCCAGCTTTTGTTATGTGCAGGCTTTTTGATCATGGCCATCCTGACTGGTGTGAGGCGATACCTCATTGTAGCTTCAATTTGCATTTCTCTAAAAAGAAGCAATATTGAACTTCTTTTCAGGTGCCTGTAGGCCATCTGTATATTGTCTTTGGAGAAATGTCTATTTAGGTTTTCTGCCTGTTTTTTGATTGGGTTGTTTCTTTTTGATATTGAGCTCTATAAGCTGTTTATATATTTTGGAAATTAATCTCTTTTTGGTTGCATTGTTTGCAAATACTTTCTCCTGTAGGTTTTCTTCTCATTTTGTTTATAGTTTCCTGTGCTGTGCGAAAGCTTTGAGGTTTAATTATGTTCTATTTGTTTATTTTTGCTTTTGTTTCTACTCTAAGGGACAGATCCAAAAAAAAATATTGGTGTGATTTATATATCAAAGCATGTTCTGCCTGTTTTCCTCCAGGAGTTTTATAGTATCCAGTCTTACATTTAGGCCTTTAATTAATTTTGAGTTTGTTTTTGTATATGATGTTAGAAAATGTTCTAATTTCATTCTCTTCCCAGCACCACTTATTGAAGAGATGGTCTTTTCTCCATTGTTCTGGCCTCCTTTGTCATAGATTACCATAAGTGCATGGGTTTATCTTGGGGCATTCTATCCTGTTCCACTGATATATCTGTCTGTTTCTGTGCCAGTACTATACTGTTTTGATAGTATAGTCTGAAGCCAGGGAGCATCATTCTTCCAATTCATTCTTCTTTCCCAAGCTTGTTTTTTAATTAATTTATTTATTTTAATTGGAGGCTAATTACTTTATAATATTGTAGTGGGTTTTGCCATACATTGACATGAATCAGCCATGGCTGCACATGTGTTCCCCATCCTGAAACCCCCTCTCACCTCCCTCCCCATCCCATCTCTGAGGGTCATCCTTGTGCACCAGCCCTGAGCACCCTGTCTCATGCATCAAACCTGGACTGGTGATCTGTTTCACATATGATAATATACATGTTTCAACGCTACCCTCTCAAATCATCCCACCCTTGCCCTCTCCTACAGAGTCCAAAAGACTGTTCTTTACATGTGTCTCTTTTGCTGTCTCGCATATAAGGGTCATTGTTACCATCTTTCGAAATTCCATATATATCCTTTAGTATACTGTACTGGTGTTTTTCTGACTTACTTCACTCTGTATAATAGGCTCTTTAAGGCTCAGAGAACCACACTCTGAAAAGGACACCAGGGACAGCCTCTAGTGGACTGAAAAATTTTATTATCCATCTTTTTGCAGATATATGGTCTCGGAGCAGAGCATAATGCAGACTTGCACGTAGCCTTTCTCAATAAACATTAAAGCATTTAAGCATAATATACAGTTCCCATCGCCCAAGACATAACATAGCTTTGGTGAAACTCTAAAGGGAGTCTTATCATGAAACAACAGTCCTTGCTCTCAGAAACAGGTGGTCAAAAGGAAGCCTTCGAACAGCTCAAGGCCGGGCGTATAACCCTGCGTTATCCGTTCCCAGCCTCAGGTACTCGGTGAACACTCATAACCCTTTGTTGTGCTTGTTCCAGCTTCCAACCTTCGTCATGAGTGGAGCAAATACATTTTCAGTGTTTGCTTAAAGCCTTCTAGCTCCTCCACAGGCTCTAGTTTCATCCACCTCATTAGAACTGATTCAAATGCACTCTTTTTAATGGCTGAGTAATGTTCCATTGTATATATGTACCATGGTTTTCTTTCTAAGTTGCTTCCCTGTCTTGGCTATTGTAAACAGTGCTGCGATGAACATTGGGGTACATGTGTCTCTTTCAGTTCTGGTTTCCTCGATGTGTATGCCCAGCAGTAGAATTGCTGGTTTGTATGGCAGTTCTATTTCCAGTTTTTTAAGGAATCTCCATACTGTTCTCCATAGTGGCTGTACTAGTTTGCATTCCCACCAACAGTGTAAGAGGGTTCCCTTTTCTCCACACCCTCTCCAGCATTTATTGCTTGTAGACTTTTGGATAGCAGCCATTCTGATGGGCGTGAGATGGTACCTCATTGTGGTTTTGATTTGCATTTCTCTGATAATGAGTGATGTTGAGCATCTTTTCATGTGTTTGTTAGCCATCTCTATGTCTTCTTTGGAAAAATGTCTGTTTAGTTCTTTGACCCATTTTTTGATTGGGTCATTTATTTTTCTGGAATTGAGCTACATGAGCTGCTTGTGTATTTTTGAGATTCTTTGTCAGTTGCTTCATTTGCTATTATTTTCTCCCATTCTGAAGGCTGTCTTTTCACCTTGCTTATAGTTTCCTTTGTTGTGCAAAAGCTTTTAAGTTTAATTAGGTCCCATTTGTTTATTTTTGCTTTTATTTCCATTACTCTGGGAGGTTGGTCTGTGTCACACTCTGCTGTGATTTATGTTAGAAAGTGTTTTGCCTATGTTTTCCTCCCAAGCTTGTTTTAACTATTTTTGGTCTTTTGTGTTTCCATACAAATTAAAATTTTTTTCTTCTAGTTCTGTGAAAAATGCCATTGGTAATTTGATAGGAATCGTATTAAATTGGTAGATTGCCTTGGGTACTGTGGCCATTTTCACAATATTGATTCCTCCAAGCCAAGAACATGGTATATCTTTTCATCTATTTGTGTCCTTCTCAGTTTCTTTGATCAATGTCTTGTAGTTTTCAGAGTACAGGTTTTTTGCCTCCATGGGTAAGTTTATTCCTAGGTATAGGAATTTTATTCCTATATTTATTTTATTTCCTAAATTTTATTCCTTTTTGATGTGATGATAAATGGGATTGTTTCCTTAATATCTCTTTCTGATAGTTCATTGTTAGTATACAGAAATATAACATTTCTGTATGTTAATTTTGAATCCTACAATTTTATCAAAGCCATTGATGAGCTCTAGTACTTTTCTAATGTCATTTTTAGGATTTTTCTATGTATAATATCATGTCACATGCAAACAGCGAGTTTTACTTTTTCCTTTCCAATTGAGATTCCCTTTGTTTTTCTTCTCTGATTGCTAGGATTTCCAAAACTATGTTGAAAGAAGTGGCAAGAGTAGGCATTCTTGTTTTGTTCCTGTTCTTAGAGGGAATGCTGTTAGTTTTTCACCATTGAATATGATGTTAGCCATGGGTTTGTCATATATTGCTTTTATTATGTTGAGGTAGGGTCCATCTATGCCCATTTTCTGAAGACTTTTAAAATCATAAGTGGATGTTGAATTTTCTTTTTTTTTCTTTGAATGTTGAATTTTTATCAAAAGTGTTTTCTGCACCTGCTGAGATAATCATATGCTTTTTATCCTGTTAATTAATATGTCACACTGATTGATTTGTGGATACTGAAAAATCCTTCCATCCCTGGGATAAGTCCCACTTGATCATGGTGTATGATCCTTTTAGTGTATTGAGTTTGCCAATGTTTTGTTGATAATTTTTTGCATCTATGTTCACCAGTGATATCTGCCTGTATTTTTCTTTTTTGTGTGATATCTTTGTCTGGTTTTGGTATCAGGGTGATGATGGCCTCACAGAATGTGTTTGGAATTGTTTCTTCCTCTGTAATTTTTTGGAATAGTTTCAGAAGAATAGATGTTAACTGTTCTTTAAATGTCTGTTATTAATTCCTTCTAGTGTGTTTTTCATTCTAGTTATTGTATACTTCATCTGCTGGGTTGTTTTGTATTTTCTAATTACTTATTTAAAACTTCTAACTTCTCACTCTGTATCTATTCTGCTCCCAAGTTCTTTGATCTTGTTTAAGATCATTACTCTGAACTATTTCTCAAATAGATCATCTTTCTCCACTTCATTTAGTTCTTCTCCTGGAATTTTATTCCTTGATCTAGAACACAATCTTCTGCCACCTCATTTTGTCTCAGTTGCTGTTTGTATTTTTATGTCTATTGTAGATTAGTTATATTTCTCAACCTTGGACAAGTGGCCCTCTGTAGGAGACGTCCTGTGTGTCCCAGCTGTGTACTCCCCTTTCATCACTGAAGCTAAATGCTCTAGGGTTTCCCCCTAAGAGGGCTGCAAGGGTCCTTCTTTGTGGTGGGCTGATCATGCAGGCAGTCTAGTAGGCCTGGCTGGTTGGCATGCCCTGCCCTATGCAGATGCTGCTAGTACTGTTTAGTCGGGCCAGGTTACCAGCTGGTTGATTGTGCAACCCTGGGAGGCCTTGGAGGTGATGCTGGCTCACTGGTGGGCAGACACAGCGTCCCAAAGACTCAGGCTGTTGCCCACCTACTGACAGGTGAAGTCAGATACTGGGGTTAGGGCTGGACTACTAGCAGGCAGAGCTGGTTCCTAGAGTCTGGCTGGAGGGCCCAGGGATCTGAGAGCTCATTTCAGATCAGTGATTTAGGGGGTCAGAGGGAGGGTAGGGAGTTTCCCAGTACAGTTGGGTATGAAGTTCATGGTATCCAGAAGGGTGCATTGGCCTGCTAGTGGGCAGGGCCAGGGCTCAGCTGGCACTGGGGTAGGGTCCAGCTTGCATTGTGGGATCATAGTTTTCGGGCTTCTAGTGTCTGTCCCCTGGTGGGTGAGGCTGATCTGGAGGCTTGTGCAGGCTTCCTGAAGAGAAAGGCATAAGCCCGTTCACTGGTGAGTGGATCTGAGTCTTGGCTCTCCAGTGGGAAGGGCCCTGTCTTGGAGTGAGTCCAGAGGTGGCTGTGGGGCTTAAGAAGTTAGGCAGCCTGCCTGCTAATGGGCAGGGCTGTGTCCCTGCCCAGGTCATTGTTTGCCCTGAAGCATCCCAGTCTGGGGACTTCCCAGGTGGCACCAGTGGTAAAGAATCCACCTGCCAATGCAAGACACAGGAGACATGGGTTCAATCCCTGGATCGGGAAGATCTGGAGGAGGAAATGGCAACCCACTTCAGTGTTCTTGCCTGGAAAATCCCATGGAGAGAGGAACCTGGCTGTTACAGTCCATCAGGTTGCAAAGAATTGGACATGACTGAGTGACCAAGCATGCACTTGTCCCAGCCCTGGAGCCTGTCGTCTGTGGGTGAGGCCAGGTCTTGGTGCTAATGACTCAATACGGCAGCCGCCAGGAGTGTTCATGTGGCTGAATATTCCCCAGACAAGACACAGGAGACATGGGTTCAATCCCTGGATCGGGAAGATCTGGAGGAGGAAATGGCAACCCACTTCAGTGTTCTTGCCTGGAAAATCCCATGGAGAGAGGAACCTGGCTGTTACAGTCCATCAGGTTGCAAAGAATTGGACATGACTGAGTGACCAAGCATGCACTTGTCCCAGCCCTGGAGCCTGTCGTCTGTGGGTGAGGCCAGGTCTTGGTGCTAATGACTCAATACGGCAGCCGCCAGGAGTGTTCATGTGGCTGAATATTCCCCAGTATGTCTGCCATCCATGTCTATGTACTCAGAGTGAGCCAAGCTCCTGCCTCTCCAGGAAACCTTCCAAGACCAGCAGGCAGGTCTGGCTTAGCCTTCTGTCAAACGGATGCTTTTGTCCTGGGTCTTGGTGTGCATGAGATTTTGTGTGCACCCTTGGTGTGTGCATGAGATTTTTGTGTGCACCCTTGGTGTGCATGAGATTTTTGTGTGCATGAGAGTGAAGTCTATGTTCTCCTCAATCCTGTGGGGCTCCTGCAGTTAAGCCCCACTTGGTTTCAAAGCCAAATGCTCTGGGGCTTATCTTTCTGATGTTGAACCTTGGGCTTGGGAGCCAGACTGTGGAACTCAGAACGCTCACTCCCGTAGAAGAACCTCTGCAGTGTAATTATTCTCCAGTTTGTAGGTTGCCCACCCAGGGGGGATGGGATTTGATTATATCACCAGTCCACCATACCCGCCCCCTTGCCCCACTCAGCTCATTGCGGTTCCTTCTTTTCCTTAGCTGTAGGTATTTCCTGGTAGGTTCTAGTCTTTCTCACTGATGGTTGTTCCCCAGATAGGTGTGATTTTGGTGTGCTCATGAGAGGAAGTGAGCTCAGGGTCTTTCTACTCTGCCATCTTGGCCTCTCTCCCTTTCACAATATTTTTTGCCTACAGTACTGAAGCACTGATTAGAATACCAGAGAAAAGACAATGATGGGCTTCCTGGCTCTTGCTTAGAGGCAGAGAATATGCTGAGCACTGTACCCAGCATAGTGCCAGGCATGGTGAGCAGGAAGGAAAGGTCTTTGGCTGCTGCAAAGGGCTAACTCTGGCTTCTCCCAACACCTGGGGTTGCTCCAGAACAGAGACATGAACATGCCCCTGGGAAATTCTCACCTGTATACACCTGATGATTGCAAGTTAAAAAAACAACCTCTCCAGCACGTCTCCTCCTTTTCCAGTTCTGAATGGGACTTTGGAAATTCCAAGGATGTTCCTGAAGAATAGAAAAATCTTCACGACTGGTGTGTGTGTGTGTGTGTGTGTGTGTGCTATGCTCAGTCGTGGCTGCTGCTTTGCAACCCCATGGACTGTAGCCTGCCAGGCTCCTCTGTCCATGCGGTTTTCCAGGCAATAGAGTGTGTTGCGATTTCCTCCCCCAGGGACCTTCCTGACCCAGGGATTGAACCGAGGTCTCCTGCATTGTCAGGTGGATTCTTTACCACTAGCACCAAGACTGGGGGGAGCTGCCTAATCTGTTACAAATCTATTATGTTACTGAAATTAGTTTGAAAAGATGGTTTGTCAAGAAGTTTCACGGGCAAAAGTCCTCAAGCTACCTAAATACCCCTCCACCTCACATCTTCTCACCTTCCAGGTGACCCTGTACAAGGGCTCTGACATGGAGGACTTCGGATTCAGTGTAGCAGATGGCTTGCTGGAGAAAGGAGTCTATGTCAAAAATATTCGCCCAGCTGGGCCAGGAGATCTTGGTGGCCTAAAGCCCTACGATAGGCTCTTACAGGTAAGACCTCAGAAGAAATTTTATCTAACTCTTTAAAGTCTTATTTGACCAGTGCTCACACATCCTCCTTTGCCTCAAGACCAGATCAGAGGCCCTCCTAGAGAGGATAGACACTTTTTCCCTTAGTAGAATTTACCACTTACCAAAACAGCGTGTTTCCCTGAATACATTCCCCAGCAGATTCTAAACTTGAGAATAGGCATGTGTGCTTGCTGTTGCTTCATGTCAGTCTCTTTGCAACCCTGCGGACTACAGCCCACCAGGCTCCCCTGTCCATGGGGTCCTCCAGGCAAGCAAACTGGGGTGGACTGCCATGCCAATACCTTATTCTCCCATTTCCCATTTTGCAGTGTTTGATATCTCATCTCACACAGTATCTAAAATCCAAAAGCTGAACCATACTTACTTAATGGAGTAATATCATGATCAGGTTTGGTTGTACTGAGGAAAGCAAATTCCTAGATCTTATGTCCAGTTTTCAGGAAGAGCATTTTGCAGGAACAGGAGAAGGGCCGCCATCAGTCTTGAACGTGTATTCAAATAGAATGAGTTTGTCTCTAAATAGCTGACTTTCAAAGCATGAGGCTGCTCTGATGGTTGGCTTTTAGACACATGTTCACCAAAGCAAGTTTACACTGATTCATTAGACAGTTTTAAAACCGATTCTGATGATCTTTTTACCATGGCAATATAACAATTAGACTTGTCCTAAGAATATGGAACACTTTCATTTTCCATAGATATTCCAGTATTTGTTGAGTAAATAACGATGGACAAATGATTTGACCTCTGTAAATTACTTTTGTGGAAGCTGAGGCTACAGAAGCAGACTGGACTCAGAATTGTGAAGGGCATTGAATGCCAAGCTTTTAAGACTTCATTCAGGAGGTATATTAAATTCTTAAGCAGAATGACATATTTCATAATTCAGAAAGACAATACAAGTATGTCATAGGTGGACTGCTGTAGGGTGAAGAAGGGGAGGATCATAGGAAAGGAGACCAGGGGGTAAGGGTAAGACGCTTGTGCCAGACCCGAGCCTTTAATGCCTTCTGGGCATCCTGGTGGAGCAGTCTGTAAGGCAGCTTACAGTTTGCATTTGTCGCTTAAGAGAGATGTTAGAGCCAAAACTAAAGATTAGGAATACTGAACACATGGATTTGGATAAAGTTGCCTAGGGTGGATTTCTAGTAAGAAAGAGAACTAAAGATAGAACTCTAAAGAAAACAAAACTTAAAGGCTAGGATGAAGTAAAGGTGGGAAAGGGCTGAAAGTGAGCAGTTAAAAGGGTAAGAAGGTCAGAGCAAAGTGGTGTCATCAGAGCCAAGGAAGGAGTCTTAAGGATGGGTAGGTGTCAAGAGTGGCTAAAGGGAATGAGCACTCAAAACACCATTCCTATGTTGAACAACTGGGATCATTTATACAATATAAGGCTTCCCTGGTTGCTCAGTGGTAAAGAATCTGCCTGCCAATGCAGGAGACACAGGTTCAATCCCTGGGTCGGGAAGATCTCCTGGAGAAGGAAATGGCAAGCCACCCCAGTATTCTCACCTGGGAAATCCCATAGACAGAGGAGCCTGGCAGGCTACAGTCCATGAGGTCACAAGAGAGTCGGACATGACTTAGCAACTAAACAGCAACAATAAAATATAATGGTCAGGCCCCAAACTGAGAAGATGGGAGAGAGAATGAAAAGTCAAGGACTGGAAGAAGCAGCATCCCTGGTTGCTCAGTGGTAAAGAATCTGCCTGCCAATGCAGGAGACACAGGTTCAATCCCTGGGTCGGGAAGATCTCCTGGAGAAGGAAATGGCAAGCCACCCTAGTATTCTCACCTGGGAAATCCCATAGACAGAGGAGCCTGGCAGGCTACAGTCCATGAGGTCACAAGAGAGTCGGACATGACTTAGCAACTAAACAGCAACAATACAATATAATGGTCAGGCCCCAAACTGAGAAGATGGGAGAGAGAATGAAAAGTCAAGGACTGGAAGAAGCAGCGTGGAGATGGTTTTTAAACTTGGCGTGGGGGTGGGAAGAATAAGGAAACATGAAAGATGAGCACATGTACAAGCTCAGAAGGGGGTGGGATCATGAGAACTGCTGAGAGAGGTAGTTCAGTATCATTGAGAGCACGAGTTGTGGGGGACTTCCCCAGCAGTCCACTGGTTAAGACTCTGCCTTCCAATGCAGGGAGCATGGGTTCAGTGCCTGGTGTGGGAGTTAAGCTCCCATATGCTGCAGGGTGCAGCCAAAATTTTTTAAAAAGAAAACAAAAAACAAAACACAGCACAAACTTTGGAATCAGCCAGACTGCCTGAGATCACATCTTTGCTGGACCACTCACCAACATCCTCTCTTGATCACTTACCAGCTGCTGGTCTTAGGCACTTCTCCTAACCATTATGTGCCCACTTTCCTAATCTGTAAATTGGGGATGACAGCACTGTGGAGCACCTGCCATGAGTAAGGCTGTTTGCTCAGCTGGGGGATGTTACATGTGTCCCTGCTCCCTGCCATCAAGGGCCTTACAGTTTAGTAGCAGAGAATAAGTAAGCTTCTGCCCCTCTTATAGTGTGCTCAGGGCTGGGATAGACTCTCTGTACAGAGTGCTCATTTAAGCACTTTCGAGACTCTTATCAACCTCTTATATCTGTAATGTTACTCTGGGTTTTGGGAATTGTAACAATAATTCACCATGGCGCTTCTTGCCATTTCAGGTTAATCATGTCCGAACGAGAGACTTTGACTGCTGCCTTGTTGTACCCCTCATAGCGGAATCTGGTAATAAGCTGGACCTGGTTATTAGTAGAAATCCCCTGGCTTCACAGAAGTCCTTAGAACACACTCTACCAGGAGGAGAATGGAGTGAGCAGAACAGTGCTTTTTTCCAACAGCCGAGCCACGGTGGGAATCTGGAGATACGAGAACCCACTAATACACTATAGCAACGCTTTTTATAAAGCGGGACAAAAGACAATATCTACATGGTGCTAAAAAAAAAAACCCTTTAAGATTTCTGTGACATCTGAAGCACAGATAATCACGTGGCATTAACTGCAAGCACAGGGGTCTTTTAAATCTCTCATGGCTCATGTTCACTTCCCTTTCCAAGTTGAAGAGGTTTCTTTGTTGGTGATCTCTATGGTATATGACAGGCAACCCCCTGCCAAACCCAATGGTAGAGAAAAAGAAAGACAGGCCACCCCTCTCTACAGTTAACATCAGAGGACACTTGTTCACAAGTCCATCTTCCTGTTCCTTTTTACAAAGAGAAATGTCTGTTTGAAACTATTCTCTAAAATAATTTCCTCAATTCACTTTGAAATCAGTTTCTTACTACGAAGTTATTCACGTAAGAATTTAACTGACAAGGCTTTTCATAAAGCTGGCTCTGCTAGAACTAGTCTGGTGAGCTGGGACTGCTGCTATGGAGGGGTACAGGTATAAAATTATCTTACGACGTTTCAGCAACGGTGCACGTAGACCATAATAGGTGGTGGTACATGTTTTGCCCAAGTATAGGAATGATTTCCACTAAGATGTATGCTATTCCCTATGCAACAAATTATCAAACAGGATATGTCTTGTGACCTGTTTTTTGGGTTTTTGTTTTTTTTGTTAAGGACACATTTTTAATAGCTGAAAACTCTCTGGTAATGAATTAGGGTGTTTAGTAACACTGAGAATTAGTTCAATTATCTTATTTTTAAAATTCAAGACTAAGACTTTAAGAGAGAATGAAGAGTCTATTAAAATGAGGTTTATCTTAAGGATAGGCAAATGAAACTCATACTGCTTGACATGTTTTGAAAACTGGTTATACCGAGGGGTGTACAGCACATGTACGTAAATGACTCTGGACTGTCTTTTGTTCTGAGTCATGCCACTGACTGAAATTGTAAATACATTTTCACAAAATGCATTGCCAATTATTACCATCCCCCAAAGCAATAAACTGTGACAGTTGCTTTTAATGTCTGTCAGCAACTGTTTTCATTTGTTCCGATATTTTGAATAGTTACACTAATAACTGTTATTTGGTGAATATTTAAAAAAAATAGATCTGTATATTGATTGTAGAATCTCCATACTGAAAAATTATTTTCCAAACATTTTTATTTTGGTCAATAATTAAAACAATTGCTTAGGTAAAGCATCTGAACACTGTGTCCTTTGTTTAAGGAAAAAGTTCACCTTTCGTTTCTGTGCAAAGAAATATATTATTTCAATCATATTTCAGAACCGCCAGGGCAAGAAAGTATAAAGCAGAATCATGTTAAGAAGAAGATCATGAGTCACTTAAATATGTATTTTTATTTGTAACAAACAAGTATTAAACTGTAAAGTATTTTTGTACAAATTTAATACTTTAATAGCATGGTATTTATCGTCTATGTATGGTTTTGGGGAATTCAAAATTGTTGCAAATATTTGTATGGGAATAAAAAAAAAAACCCTCTACCAAATGGAATAAACAGTGATTTTAAAAAGCCAAAAAAAAAAAAAAAAAAAACTTCTTTTTTGGTGCTTTGGATATATTTTAGTGTTCTATACCGAGCCCTACACAACACTAATGGTTGCATAGTTTTCTAAAGGAGGAAGGTTTTGCCATAAACTTGAAAAGCATCATGGAAGAGAAGAACTATGGTTTTGACATTTGATCTGGGTTTGAATTCCAGCTCTGATACTCACTGGGGGTATGAAATTTACTTTCTTGAGTCAATCTTCCCACCTGTGATACTGAGGGTCATATCTACATTCCAGTACTTTCATGAGGAGAGGTGGGACACGTATGTAAAAATGCTGAAACAGCTGGCAAACAGGTAACACCTCTAAGACTAATGATACATTTATATTAGGTGACAAAGCTTGATCTTGAATCTAACTTAAGGATCATATCTACGCCCTGAGAACACTGTATTTACTCCATAAAATATATTTTCAAAAACTATTAGCATGATTAAAATTTATATATTAAAAAAAAGAAAACTATACCTTATAGTCCCAACATTTTCATTTTTGCAAGTTGCCTTAGCAGGCTTTGTAAATTCACAGGAACAAGGCAGGATGTCCATTCTTGCCAGTTCTACTTAACAGGGTACCAGAGGTTCTAGCCAGGGCAGCATAACCAGGAATCAAAATAAAAGGCAACTAAATTGGAAAGGAAGTAAAACAAACTCTACTTGCAGATGATACAATCTTGTATATACCAAAATCTTAAGGAATCTGCTAAAAACCTATTCAAATAAATGAGTTTTAGCAAGGTTGCAAGATACAAGATCAATATATAAAAATCAACTGAATTTCTATATAGTATTAATGAACAAAAATTAAGAAAATAATTATATTCTCAAAGGTTCAAATACTTAGGAATAAATGTAATGAAAGTACAGAGTAGGTGTGGAAGATGGCAGAGTAAAAGACCCTGCACTCACCTTCTCTCACAAGCACCAAAGTTACAACTATCTGCAGAACCATTGACGGAAAAGACTAGAACCTACCAGAAGAGATCAGAAGGAACCATAACGAGAAAGGAGGAGAGGATCTGCAATATAATCAAATCACATATCCCCCTGGTGAGTGACCATGAACTGGAGAATAATTATAACACAGAGGTTCTCCCACAAGAATGACAGTTCTTATCCCCCACATAAGGCTCCCCAGCCCAGGGGTCCAGCACTGGGAAGACAAGCCCCCAGAGCATTTGGCTTTGAAGGCCAGCAGGCTGGTACTGAGGGCTTCCCTCGTGGCTCAGAGGGTAAAGAATCCACCTGCCCAGTCAAGAGACACGGTTTCAATCCCTGGGTCAGAAAGATCCCCTGGAGAATGAAATGGCAGCCCACACCAGTATTCTTGCCTTGGAAATCCCATGAACAGAAGAACCTGGTGGGCTACAGTCCATGGAGTTGCAAGAGTCAGACAGGACTTAGCGACAAGGCGGGAACTGCAGAAGCCTCACAGGACTGGGAAATAGAGACTTCACTCTCAAAGGGCACACGCAAAATCTCACACACACCAGGATCTAGGGTGAAAGCAGTAATCTGATAGGAGCCTGAGCCAGTCCTACCTGCTGGTTCTGTAGACTCCTGGAGAGGTGAGCTGTGGTCACAGACACTGGTGTCAGACGTTGGGGAACATTCAACTGCGTGAACACTCCTGGTGGCTGATGTTCTGGATCATCAGCACCAAGACCTGGCCCTACCCAACAGACTACAGGCTCCAGTGCTGGGGACACCTCAGGCCAAGAAACTAATGGGCAGGGACACAGCAGTCTGCCTAAAGACACCCTGACTCCACCTCTAGACATATGCCTCGACATGGCCCTGCACACCAAGGGCCAGGATTCACCTTCACACACCAGTGGGCAGGCATCAGCCCGTCCTGACAGGAAGGCCACACAAGCCCCGAGACCAGCGGTCTCCAAGCTTTCTCTCACCAGGGACAGGTTTCACAGAAGACAGTTTTTCCACAGACAGGGGTGGGTTTGAGATGACTCAAGCACATTACATTTATTATGCTGCTGCTGATCTGACTGGAAGTGGAGCCCAGGCAGTAATTCAACTGACGGGGAGCAGCTGTAAATACAGGTGAAGCTTTGCTCGCTCACCCACCACTCACCTCCTGCTGTGTGGCCCTATTCCTTCAGGCCACAAACTGGTGCTCTAGACCAGCCTCACCCACCAGGGTGCAGACACCAGAAAGAAGGCAATTATAAGCCTGCAACACAGGCCAGACTCCACTCTGGGACTAGCCGGGCCCTTGTCCTGCTCACTAGCAGGCGAATGCAACCTTCCAGACAGTCTGGACCCCATGATCAACAGTCTGGAATGGACCCGCCAACAACAATCTAAAATGCGTTCTAGGATCTCTGGGCCCTGCAGCCAAACTCCAGAAAACATCTCTTAACTGCTAGTAGCTTGGCACTACTCCCAGGATCTGGCTTCACCTGTCAGTGGGCACCTATAGCCCCAGAGTCTTTGGGACCCTGACTCAGCCCACCAGTGAGCCAGCAACAGCCTCAGGGTCCCCGAGGGTTCTAAGACCAGCCATTCTGTGGGTTTAAGCCCAGCTAAAGAGCAGCCAGTTCTGAACAGACACATCCCTGAAGAAGACATACCATGGCCAGTAAGCACATGAAAAGATGATCAACACCATTAGTCATAAGGGCAATGCAAATCAAAACCACAGTGATATGTCACCTCATATCCACTAGGATGGCGTCAATTAAGAAGTCAGGTAAGAGTGAATGTTAGAGAGAATGAAGAAACTGGAACCTCACACCCTGCTGGTGTCAACAAAATGGTACTGCTGCCTTGAAAAAGTCTAGCAGTTCTTCAAAAAGCTAAACAGTTACCATATGACCCAGCAATTCCACACCAAGGTATATACTTAAAAGAAATGAACATATATACTTGTACAAAACCTTGTACACAGCATTATTTATGACAGCCAAATAGAGGAAACAACCCAAATGTCCATCCACTAATGAATGGATAAATTCAATGCACCACATCCAAACAATGGAATATTTGGTAATAAAAAGAAATGAAGGGATTTGCCTCACTGCACTATTGAAAGCAAGAAGGGTTATTAGCAGCTATACTAGAGCCACCTGCAAAAATTCAGCCATGGTTCCTGCTCTCACATCAGCTCAAACCAGCATGGTCTCACCTGGAAATACAGCATCAATACACACCACCAGTTTTTCCTTCAGTACACAAGGGATATAGGCTTCATCAAGTTGGATGGAGTGATACTTCTTGAATGGATTATCCAAGACATATATAGCCAATAAAAGAAATAATGCTAGTTCTTTGCACATCATTTTTTTTAATCTTGAGAGAGAGAGATGAAGCACTGTTACATGTTACAATGTGGATGAAGTCTGAAAACATTATTCTAAGTCAAAGAAGTCAGTAACAAGGGACCTTATATTGTATAATTCCATTGGAGAAGGGAAATATAGAAAACTCTCAAAAAAGAAAAATTGAATCACTCTGAGAGAAAAAATATCTTCAAAGTGGAATATTTTTAAAACAATAAGAAATAATAATTGCGTGACATGATAGACATGTTAATGCTCCAGTGGTGATATTGCAATATAGAAGTATTAAACCAACATGATGCACATTATATCTTAAATTACACAAAAACCAACGAAATTCCTGCTCAGAAGGAATTTCCAGGAAAGTGTATCTAGAAGACCCAGGCAGCAGTGATGGAGCAAGTGGCAACCTTGTGAGGTGACCAGTTTAAAGTGCAAAAAATACCCTAGAATCTGTGTTAATAATTTAAGAATGTAATTAGTTTATCTTTACCACTGCTTCAACCCATTAGCAAAGATCACCCACAATGATGATGGAAGTTAATAAGGTATTATTCTAAAAACCAAACAATCTAAAAACACTTTTAAAATTCCATGGGCAGAAGAGCCTAGAGGATATACAGTCCATGGGGCCGCAAAGAGTCAGATACAACTGAGCAACTGAACACGAAAGTACAGAGTTTTTAAAAATACATATATAACATATCTTTCTGTCATATATGACCAGTGCTACCAGTTCTCCTGATGACAGATGTCAATATCATTAAGATTTTCTTTGATGAATAAATTGAAAACAGTTGCTAACACAAATACCTTAAAATAGAACTCATTAACAGACGTCCTCTTTTGTCTTAATCCTTTGAAGCCATAATTTCATTTTGTATTGAATGGAAAAAACAATTACTTTGAGCAATCTGAAATAAAACTAAGTTTCTTGATTATTTGTGGATTTGAAAAGTTGCCTGGGGGTTAAACTATTTAGTCTCAAATTCTGAAGCTTAGAAGACACTTGTGGAGATGATTCTTCCACCTGTTGGAACAATACAAATAACGTTAGTTTTATAGAAATGTAGTTGGTCTACCCTATGTACTTCTATTCCCTCTGACTGCTTCTCAGGAACTTCATACATTTTCCCACTTCTTGAGCACACCAGAACAGTCAGTTGTCATTCTGCTTAGGCTTACTGTGAAAACCCCAGTCCCCACCTCCAGGACTGGCATACAGAAGTGACTATTTGCTGAATAAGTACATATATCTAACTTCTAAAAGTGTGGACAGGGTCCACAGTGCAGTGGAGAAGTAAAATGTGGGCAGACTTCCCTGGTAGTATAGTGGATGGGAATCCACCCACCAGTGCAGAGGACACGGGTTCGATCTATGGTCTGGGAAGATGCCACAGGGCAACTATGCCTGTTAGCCACAACTACCAAAGCCCCTGTGCCTAGAGCCTGTGGTCTGCAGCAAGAGAACACGAGAAGCCCAAGCATGGCAACCGGAGTAGCCCCTGCTTGTCACAACTAGAGAAAGCTCGCACACAGCAACAAAGACCTGACACGGCCAAATAAATACATAATTAAAAAAAAAATTAAAATGTGGGCCCCTTGTTCAAAAATTAGGCATTTCAAGATGACAAGCAGAGAACATTGCAAGCATAGGGTTCCTTCTAAGCAGGAAGCAATGTATGACCGACTGCCCAGGATGCCCGTCCACGATGCCAGCCATAGGTGTGGTTAAGTTGAAACGCTGCAACTACATAAGCGCACTCTTGGCACTATTAGTATTCCCAAGCACTAGTCAATGGACCAGTACAGTCACGAAAAAGCTTCACCACAGAGAAAGAGAAAAATAAAATGCAATTCATCATTCATCTTGCTAAATCTGTTCAGTTTAGAGAACTGTGGTAGTTAATTTTATGTGTCAACGTGGCTAAGCCACAGTACCCGAATATTTGGCCAAATACTGTTCTACATGTTTCTGAGGAAGTATTTTTTACTTGAGACTAACAGTTAAATCAGTAGACTAAGTAAAATGGGTTACCCTCCAAAGTGTACATAAGTGGGCTTTATCCAATCAAAGCCTAAACAGAAAAAATTGATCTCCCCCAAGGAAGAAGGAATTCTGCTGTAGAGCACCATGAAATTAACTCTTCTCTGAGTGTCCTCTCGGCCAGCCTCGCTGCACATTTTGGACTCTACCATCACCAGCCCTCACAATGGCATGAGCCAACTCCTTAAAATAATCCCCAAAAATAGATCAGACAGATTAGATAGACATATATAGACATACACCCTATTGGTTCTGTTTCTCTAAGGAACCCTGAATAATACAAGGATTATCTTTATTCAGGGACTGTATGACATCTTTCCTAACCTTTTTTTAAAGTGAAAATGTCATTTGCTTTCAAAAAATTCTGGAAAGCAATGCTTTAAACAGATAAAATTTAGCAGTATTTTACATATATGTTTTTAAGGTTCGTTTTTGTCCTCCCACTTTTTTTGTTCAGTGGTGGGAGACTGGCAAAAGAAGAAGAAAAAAAAAACAGGTCAACATTTTCTTTGAAGACTCTCTTAAAAACTCAGAGCTATGAATTGATGGAAAAGCAAAAGTTTTCATCTAGGAGGGAGGGGCTTGGGCATTTCAGTCATTGGTGTGTGTAGAATTTAAAGACTTGGCTCTTAGGCAGCAATGTGAATATGAAGGATGAGAATGTGGGCAGCCCTTGTCATTGAATTCGATCTTTTACAAATGACACATCTCGTTGCACCTGAAAGTATATTATTATAAAACATGAGAAGTCCTTAATTTATCAGTCCTGATGCTTGAATTCTAGTTTCCTTGTTTCTAGGGATTCTTGCAAATGCCACATATTTCTGGCAAAGCATGTGGGAAACTGATCCTTTTCACGCAGACAACTCTGCTGGTGCTGCGGCCATCACGCGGTGCTAACAGCCAGCGCTGGGCAGCCCCTACCGTCACTCTTTGTGTTCACAGACCTTTCGTGACGCTACCCTCCCCCACAGCTTAAAAGCCTTAGCAATCTCAAAACTGAAGACAAACAGTGCTGCCAATTTCTCTTTGCCCCATCATACAAACCGTAATTCCTCCCTCCAACACTGGTGCTAAGAAATAAAAAGCAGAAACTTGTAGAAAAGATTCTTTCTTTCCTTGGAATTGCCTGTTTTCTGCTCCAGGTCAAGAGCTTTATTTATCCCCGGGTTCTCTGTATGAGGTAACACCATTTTTTGTTTTTTGTTTTAAGTATTTTTAGCTAAGATGGCAATTCAATCTCAGCCGAGTTGATCTCGAGTACAGAATGAAACAAAGGCTTTCCAGGTGGCTCAGTGGTAATGAATCCACCTGCCAAAGCAGGAGACCCAGGAGACTTGGGTTTGATCCTTGGGTCAGGAAGACTCCCTGGAAAAGGAAATGGCAACCCACTCCAGTATTCTTGCCTGGAAAATCCCAGGGACAGAGGAGCCTGGCAGGATGCAGTCCACGAGGCCACAAAGAGTTGGACACAACTTAGCGACTGAGCATCACACCGAATGAAAGTATCAGCAGTGATCTTACTACTTTGAAGAAGAAAAAAATCTTTTTTCTGCTATGTCCACTTTCATCACTTTCCACACAAAACCTGTCCTTTGGCCTCTTTTCCCAATTCTGGTTAATGTTACTTGGAGCCACCCGGATGTCTAAGGCAGAAGCCTAGGAATCATCCTCAGGTTCAACCTTACATACAACTGTCCATTATGTCCACTGACTCTATCCCTTAGCATCTCTACTACCTCTTTAGAATCTAGTCACTTTGCCCAACCTACTGAAATAATCTTTTTGCTGGGAACTCAGCCCCTAGTCTCTCCCTAACCATATCCACTGAACTGCAAAGTCAGCTTCATAAATTCCAATTCACAGAGCTTTTAAAATGCTTCCAGTGCTCTCCACTGCAATCAGTAGAATATACAATCTCTTTAGAAGAGCCTTGGTCTCTTTCCCAAGTGTCCTCAGCTCAACTTCTCATTTGTATGCCGTGTTCCATCCACACTATTCCACACCTGTTGTTGTCTAATATGGCCCCCTTTTGTGGGGCACCCTGTTTGAGAATTTTTGAAGATCTCACATCCATGTGGGCTCAGAAGTAGAGAAGTTTCCTTTAGAGCTCAGCCTGGTAAAGGCAGGTTACATTAACACTTTCTCCTCTGATTTCCCACAGCAGCCCCTTCTTATAACGTCACCATGCTGGAAGCCTAAAGACTCACCCTTAACAAGTCTGCTGCTGGCACATAAAGCAATTCTTACGCTTGTGTAAGAACTACATTTGGAGGTAATTTACAATCCCATCTTTTTTACACAAAACAGCATCACCGACTTGGATCGTCTAACTTCTAAAACTAGGAAACAAATGATTTTGGATTATTTCTAAAAACCAAACGCAGTCTCAGGAGAAGTTTGCTTCCCTTATAAACATTCAAAAGGATCTTTTACTGTCTCTAAAAGTGATTCTCAAAGGAATTTTTAAAGCAAGGAGGGAGCACTACAAGAACAAGTACGACTTTGAGCATAACCTGAAAGAATACGCTGGAGGTCTGATTTCTTTTTTTTAAAAGAGGCTTCCCTGCTATTCAGTTTATATTTTAATCACTGTGCATTTTTAAACTGTTATCATGTGATGAGCAATCATGTTATACAAACGCTGTCCTCAAGAGTCAAGCAGACATCGGCTCCCAGTGCAGCACTATGCCGCCCAGCTACTTTAGGAGCAAACCAGAAACTGAGCTGGACTCTGCGAGGGAAAGAGAAAGGATGGGAGAAGGCAACCCGACAAGAACTGCTTCATCTTCCCTCCACACAACCCAACAACGCACTGCACTCCTTCCCTTCAAGTGCAACGGAAGAAGGAGCCCCTGTTGCCAATCCTATCTGCTCATGCTCTGGATTGTCCCCATCACACCCACTTCTGGGCTCCATTCCTGCAATGATCCCCTGTCTCTCAATCATGAATTTCCTGTTCTCCATTGAACCATTCCATTAATACCCCAGGATCTTCCCAAAATAAATAAACCAAGAAACCCTTCCTTGACCATGACTCCTCCATCCACATACCACTCCATCTCCCTGCTTCTCTTCATAGCAACCTCCTTTTAGAGCCCTGCCTCTGCTTTTCCTTCACTCCCTCACCTCCTAGTCCTGGACCAAGTCACTGTGGGGACGCTTTCATCCCTCCCCACCACCAGTCTCCCTTCTCTCTCACTCACACTTCTTTTCAGTCTCCTTTGCCAGTTCCTCCTCCTCTGCCAGATCTCTGAAAGTCAGGAGTATCCAACCAAAAAAAGCCTTAAGGTCCCCTCTTCTACCTGTGGTGTCTCCTCAAGTTAGTCCACCATTATATGCTGCTGCTGCTGCTAAGTAACTTCAGTCACGTCCAACTCTGTGCGACCCTATAGATGGCAGCCCACCAGGCTCCCCTGTCCCTGGGATTCTCCAGGCAGGAATACTGGAGTGGGGTGCCATTTCCTTCTCCAATGCATGAAAGTGAGAAGTAAAAGTGAAGTCACTCAGTCGTGTCCAACTCTTAGTGACCCCATGGACTGCAGCCCACCAGGCTCCTCCGTCCATGGGATTTTAATGACTCCTAACTGGACATTCTGGGCTTTCTTGGTGGCTCGGTGGTCAAGAATCCACCTGCCAATGCAGGAGACATGGCTCCGATCCCTGGATCAGAAAGGTCACCTGGAGAAGGAAATAGCAACCCACTCCAGTATTTTTGCCTGGGAAATCCCATGGACAGAGGAGGCTGGCGGGCTACAGTCTATGGGGTTGCCAAAGAGTCAGACGTGACTTAATGACTGAACAACTTCCTAACCTACCCTCAGGCTCTAAACTTCTCTACCAACCACTGCCTTGCTCAACAAATCCAAATATACATCTAATTGATAACCTAAACACAACATGTCAAAAGAGATCTCTTCATTTCCCCAAACCCAGTTCTCCTCATGTCCTTCCTATCTCAAGAAAAGGCAATTCAATTCACCAAGTTGCTTCATAAATGACTCCTAACTGGACATTCTGGGCTTTCTTGGTGGCTCGGTGGTCAAGAATCCACCTGCCAATGCAGGAGACATGGCTCCGATCCCTGGATCAGAAAGGTCACCTGGAGAAGGAAATAGCAACCCACTCCAGTATTTTTGCCTGGGAAATCCCATGGACAGAGGAGGCTGGCGGGCTACAGTCTATGGGGTTGCCAAAGAGTCAGACGTGACTTAATGACTGAACAACTTCCTAACCTACCCTCAGGCTCTAAACTTCTCTACCAACCACTGCCTTGCTCAACAAATCCAAATATACATCTAATTGATAACCTAAACACAACATGTCAAAAGAGATCTCTTCATTTCCCCAAACCCAGTTCTCCTCATGTCCTTCCTATCTCAAGAAAAGGCAATTCAATTCACCAAGTTGCTTCATGCAGAAATTCAGGAATCATCCTTGGTTACCATTTGTTTTACCCCCTCACATCCAATTAACAAGTCAGACAGACCCCATCTTCAATGGGTATCAAGACTCCAACCACTGGGGACTTCCCAAGCAGTCCAATGGTTAAGACTCAGCACTTCCAATGCAGGGGCCACGGGTCTGTTCCCTGCTCCCTGTGGGAGCTGAGATCCCACATACTGTACGGTACAGCCAAATTAAAGGAAAAGAATGAATCCAACCACTTTCCATCCCCCTCCCTGCTCTTTCACTGCTCTCCCTGGGATGACTGGTCTTCTCGCTTTCCCCAGGTCACTCTCCACAGCAGCTGGAGGGGTGGTTGTTAAACATACATTAGATGGCATTACACCTTTGCTAAAAGCCCAGCAATGGATTCCCACTGCAAGCAGAATACAATCCTAGCTGCCTTCCGTGGTTCCGCCTATCTCTTTAACATCACATACTCTTCCTCACTCACTAGGCACACAGGCCTCCCTTCCTCTTCTAACGACGTCATCCTTTTCAGGCCTTGCCTCTTCTACACCCTGTGCCCAGGACACTCTTCCCTGGAGCCCCACCTGGCTGGCTTCTTTGCATCTTTTAGTGCTCAGCTCAAACATCACCTCCTCAGAGAGGACTTACCCGACCATCATAGCCCAGGACCACCTCCTGCCCCTTTAACCCCTACTGACCACTGCCTGCCTCATCACCTGTATCTTCTTTATAGGATCTTTCTTAATCTGGAAATTTCATTTTCTCTGGTATCGGTTGCCTTTGAACAAATGGTGCAACGTAAAGGCCATGAAGCCAGGAACCTGTTTTTTCCCCTCTAGATCACTTAGTTCAGTGACCAACAGAAGAGCTACCTTTTTTTTTTTCCTCTAAATGCTGAATGAGGGGATGCAGAGAAAAAGAAGCATCCAAGCCAAGTTGCAGACCAAAACCAAAAAGGAAGAGACATGAATAAGTTTGGTTAAAAGTGGTAGAGATTAGAGTGACAAAAACAACAGTAAGCAAACAAACAAAAAAGGAAAAGAAATGATGCTGGGAAAGAGGGAGTCATACAGAGAAAAGCCTCAAGTGCTCAGAAAAGACATGATGCTGGGAAAG